>JAVXUP010003236.1:0-78723 GCA_033070095.1 Escallonia herrerae | reverse complement strand
TCTTTAATTTGTGATTTGGTTTGTGGATTATTGATATTTTTGGTAACTCCGTTTTCGGGCACACTTTAGGGCCCAATTGATAGCTTCCGAAAAAAGTTGTAATTTTTTTGTCACTTTTTTTTCGCTCATTGCACCTCAGGCACGCTAGTTAGCCCATTTGTAAGAATTTCGGCGAAAAACGAGACACATTATTTTTTGGATTTTCCTAGGAAGGGCCTATTCGGGCACACTTTAGGGCCCAATTGATAGCTTAGAAAAAAGTTGTAATTTTTTTTGTCACTTTTTTTTCGCTCATTGCACCTCAGGCACGCTAGTTAGCCCATTTGTAAGAATTTCGGCGAAAAACGAGACACATTATTTTTTGGGTTTTCCTAGGAAGGGCCTATTCGGGCACACTTTAGGGCCCAATTGATAGCTTCCGAAAAAAGTTGTAATTTTTTTTGTCACTTTTTTTTCGCTCATTGCACCTCAGGCACGCTAGTTAGCCCATTTGTAAGAATTTCGGCGAAAAACGAGACACATTATTTTTTGGGTTTTCCTAGGAAGGGCCTATTCGGGCACACTTTAGGGCCCAATTTAACCAATTAATAGCTTTCCGAAAAAAGTTATAATTTTTTTGTCACTTTTTTTTCTCTCATTGCACCTCATGCACGCTAGTTAGCCCATTTCTATGAATTTCGGCGAAAAGCGAGACGCGTAATTTTTTCGAATGCGTCATATGAAAGGTATATTCGCGCACATTTTAGCGCCAAATTCATAGCATGCGAAAAATTATGTACATTTCTTTTTGGTACAGTTTTTTGTAACATCACAGCAGCTAGCCACGCACGTCAGGATAATGGTAATGAAGGCGTCTAGCTTCATTCTTTTTCAGCTCCCAGGCTATCCTATACCTAAACGTCAAGGCATCCTTCCTAGTCCACGAGGAGTGTTTGAGCACTTCCGAGCGAGCAATGTAGTCCATGTACTTGAGGACGTAAATCCCGCAATCGTGACCGTTATATTGCTTTGGTCGGTCCTTTATCATCACGACCGTCCAAGGGTCACCCTGTGGCCGTTCGCACGCTAGCGAGAGGACAGTAGTCTGCATCCAACAATAAAAACGAGAATCAAGCCTATGAAACAAGAACAATATACTATGAGCCAAGGTCAAAAAATAAAAACTAACCACTAAAGTGATGTACTCGTTGTACATCTGTGCCAGCAGCTGTCCAGGCTCGTCCTCCCTTAGGCTATCGTATATGTGAACCGTTCTGAACGCTGGATGGAGAACTAATAGGAACCAGTGGTTTGCATGATGACAAGGTATCATGATAAGGTTCGCATCAGCAGCGGGACATTGATAGTCTGCGTTCATCATGCCTAACACGTTTCGACCTGGTTTCCACTTACTCCTGCCGCCCCCTCGCCTCCATTCTGTGAATTCTCTCACCGTTAATTCCACAAAATGAGTGGGATACATGTTAAGCTTCAAATATTCAGAACGGTTAAAATGTTGCTCTCTAATCCGGAGCAGTTCTATGTAAGCGTTCATGACAAAATTTGAAAGATCTGTCTCCGGCGCCAACGTTCTGATATCCTCATGACCTAGGAATGTCGCAAGGGGAAAGTCTGCTGAATTGACAGGCTCATGCCCGAAGTAGTGCCGGTCGATCCAAGCCATCTTGTCCGGCCTCAATGGCTTCGTCGCTTGTCCTTTGTCCGACCGAAAGCTTGGGCGCGAGGCCTGGATTCCTACTTGGGGAACCTGACTCTGGCACTGAGAGTCGTATGCGTCAGGAGGCAAGCGACTATACGGCTCCCAGAATTCATAGCTATGCGATGAAGACGCGTCAGGAGGCAAGCGACTAGACGGCTCCCACACCTGACTCTGGGGCTGATAGTCGTACGCGTCAGGAGGAGGGCGACTAGACGGCTCCCACACCTGACTCTGGGGCTGATAGTCGTACGCGTCAGGAGGAGGGCGACTAGACGGCTCCCCTTGGTAACCCCGGTACGCAAGACTAAAGTTTTGAACTTCAGTCTTGTACCTCTCAATGGACCTCTTGAGATTGTCAGGAGCCTGCGCGACAAACCAGTCAAACGACTCCAGCTGCTTGAACACCTCAATGCCCTGGTCAACCTAAAAAACATGCATAGAAAATATGGCTAATCATTTCAGGCATGGTCGATAAGGTGCGCAAATAAATTATCAAACAACACTAGCATGACTTACAATGGCCAATGCCCAGAACTGGTCATAGACCTCACGTGGCGCATACGATGTCTTCTTCACCTGGGAAGGGCGATTCACCCTCGTGCGCGTCACCCTGAGAAACCACTGTAAGTATTCCTCAGTACTAATGCCGTCGTGCTTCAGCGATACAAGGCTATCATACGTTTCCTGCCAGGTATTCCACTGTTGCACCTCGTCACCCAACAAAATCAAGGCATCAGCCACCTCGAAGTTCGGCCCTCGACCACCCCTGTATGGCCGCATGTCTACAGCGGGTTTTGGTATCCCTTGTGGACAGCCAGCTTGCTTCATAGCTCGATCGGGCATCTGAAACTCACATTCTTCGAAGTGAATGAGCGGCACCCGAACCAAACCTGCCAGCACGTACGACACCGGAAGTTGCCAACACCACTCATCCAACAGATGCATCACCTTGCCATATGGCTGCCACGTCACCTGGGATGCATCTAGTATCTCTAGTTCCCCCCGATAGAACTTTAGATGGTGGTGAGGGTCTACCCGTCTCCTCCTCCGGTTGGTCGTAGGCCCCCAGGCCCACACCCTAGGCCACGTCTCATCGGAATCTACCAACGGTTGTGGACGACCCATGGGTAGCCTCTCGTAAGACCAAACCTGTGAATGCAAACATTATATGGAATTAGTAATTAATCCCGAATATATTGACTAAGGATCCTACCAAGAAAATAAATGCTCATACCTGTAATAGAGTCAGGCAGGCGGCAATGGACTTGGCACCGTTTCTCGTAGCCTTATGCAGTGCTCGATATAGGTGCGCAAGGACAGCTGAACCCCACGAATACGAGTATACCTCCTCAAGATCCTCCAAGAACACCATATACTTCGGATGCACCGTGTTTTTCGAATGCGTCGGAAGTAATATAGCTCCAATAATATACAGAAGGAATGCCTTCGTATACGTCACGAAATCATGAGGAGTGTATTCATCCGGTAGCACGCCGTACTGCTCTCTCAGCCATTTAAGCTTGACGCCGTTTGTTGTAAGAGCTGCCCTTGGAATTCCCGGAAAATACTGCATAGCCATATTCGCTATGGATGCAGACGGCACGTTCAGAGTAACGGGTCTGCCGTGACATGGGATTCCAAGTATAAATCCGACGTCCTCTAACGTAACAGTCATTTCACCAAACCGGAAGTGAAATGAGTTCGTCTCGCTCCTCCATCGTTCAACTAGAGCGGATATAAGGCAATCGTCGTGTCGAGACCATTTCCCGCAATCGGTGAACAGGGTTAAATTTTGACGGTGTAATAGCTGTATTTGTTCCTCGTTTAGTACCCACTCTTCAAGGTGCCTTGTGCTTTGAATTGTTTCCAAAACACCCCTATCGACACCGTCAAATACGTGCCTCGCGACGTGGTCATCGTCATCGTATAGGATTGATGTATCATGAGGTCCAGGGCTGAAATTCATACCTCTAAGAACAAAATATAATTATAAACCAACTTAGCGTCCATAATATTTACATTCCAAAACTATAACTGGATCTTTAACCTAGCTTACCAACACATTAGCAATAGTCATTATTTCAATGTATTAAAACAAATCCTCACTTCCCACCACTCCGAACGCTTAATTACGCTAGTTCCCACTGAATTTAGCGCCAACGTGGTTATATAGCAATATACCCCCCGATGGCCCCTACACCCCCAACACCTCAAAACCGCTTTAAAGTCAAGTTTTTAAATGTATTACGTCAATTATATACCAAATATATCAGGAAAAATTTTAAAGGGGGAAAGTTACCAAAACACCCGCTACTTATGCAAAATACCCCCTGGCAGTCATCGCCGGTGCGTCACAAGGTTCAGAACATCCGGAACAAAATAAGTTTTCGGGTGTCTCACACCCTTTCCTGAACTAAAAGTTATTTTAAGGTATGAATTTTAAGCTGGATCCTTCCTAGCAAAATAGCCCCCGATGAGCGGCAAATTACCGAAATGCCCCTGAGGGTTCACTATCACCCCAACGCCCCCGAACCAGCTTCAAAACAACATTTCAGGTGGTTTACTTACATTTCTGGACTAAAAAGTCGTTTGAAAAACTTGGCGCGGGAAAATTACCAAAACACCCCTCGCGGGGTGGCAAATTACCAAAATGCCCCTGGCATCAGGAAAAATATCAAAAGTGCCTTAAAATGCTATTTTAGGCTTCCTGAGTTAATTCTTGATCTAAAAAGTATTTTACGGATTTCGCGCAAAAATCGCGAACCGGTGTCCGGATCAAGCGCTTAAAGGCCCGTTCGGCCAAAAAAATAGCTAACGGCTTCGGAATGGCCCGAATTCCTGGGGAATGGAACTTCCCAACATCCTAGGGTTCTCATAAAAGTTTCGCACGAAATCGCGCTAGCTTGATATTTTAAATTACACTGCGAAGTTACAAGGTTCCCCGTATCAGTTAACCCCTTTCCAGTCTTTGGAAAAATCTGAAATTTTTACCTGATACAGATCTTTTGAAAATACCTAGGGTCTCTGTTTTGCACTTTGGCAAAATCTAGCTCTAGCTATTTTTTATAAATTCGTGAAAAACTGTCTAATTAAGTTTTCATCCCTAGTGCCAATTACGCCCCCGAAACGTAAAATTACCAAAACACCCCTCGCGGGGTGGCAAATTACCAAAATGCCCCCTGGCATGAGAAAATATCAAAAGTGCTTTAAAAAGCTATTTTAAGCTTCCTGAGTTCATTCTTGATCTAAAAAGTATTTTACGGATTTTTCGCCTAAATATCGCGAACCGGTGTCCGGATCGAGCGCTTAAAAGCCCGTTCGGCCAAAAAATTAGCTAACGGCTTCGGAATGGCCCGAATTCCTGGGGAATGGAACTTCCCAACATCCTAGGGTTCTCATAAAAGTTTCGCGCGAAATCGCGCTGGCTTGATATTTTAAATTACACTGCAAAGTTACAAGGTTCCCCGTATCAGTTAACCCCTTTCCAGTCTTTGGAAAAATCTGAAATTTTTACCTGATACAGATCTTTTAAAATAACTAGGGTCTCTTTTTTGCACTTTGGCAAAATCTAGCTCTAGCTATTTTTTATAAATTCGTGAAAAACTGTCTAATTAAGTTTTCACCTTTAGCGACAATTACGTTTCGTATTCACATTAAACACACATAGTGTTACACCCTAGGAATACACATAGTGTTGAAAATTATTTCCTCCAGTTGTGTTACAACGTTCAGTTACCAAAATACCCTCGCTGAGCGACAAATTATCGAAATGCCCCCTGGGATTCATTATCACCCCTACGCGCGCCAAATCAGCTTCAAAACAACATTTCAGTTTTGTAATTACATTTCTGGACTAAAAAGTCCGTCGAAAAACTTAGCACTGTAAAATTACCGAAATACCCCTCTCGGGGCGACGAATTACCGAAATGCCCCTGGCATCGAAAAATATCAAAAGTGCTTCGAAATGCTATTTTAGGCTCCCTGAATTCATTCTTGACCTAAAAAGTATTTTACGGAGGTTTCGCCCAAAAATCCCGAACCGGTGTCCGGATCAAGCGCTTAAAGGGCCGTTCGGCCAAAAAAATAGGTAACGGCTTCGGAATGGCCCGAATTCCTGGGGAATGGAACTTCCCAACATCCTAGGGTTCTCATAAAATTTTCGCGCGAAATCGCGCTAGCTTGATATTTTAAAATACACTGCAGAGTTACAAGGTTCCCCGTATCAGTTAACCCCTTTCCAGTCTTTGGAAAAATCTGAAATTTTTACCTGAGACAGATCCTTTAAGAATAACTAGGGTCTCTTTTTTGCATTTTGGCAAAATCTAGCTCTAGCTATTTTTTATAAATTCGTGAAAAACTGTCTATATTTGGCGCCCTAAAAAATCGCTATTTTGGAATCTATAAATGTAATACGCTGATTTGTATAAACCTAACATTGAATTATAAGGAAATTCAAAATACTTACTTGTTGTGACTTGATGTATTTAAAGAAAAATCTACCGATCTTCTAGCGGTTATCCACCGATCTTCTAGCGTAAAATTTTTTGGTTTGTATTGTTGTGGAGATTATGTAGGTGAGATATGAAGTACGAAGGAAGTTGGTAAAGATGATAGAGTGCAGAAGAAGGGTTCGGGGGAGGGGATTATAAAGAGAGAAAAGTGAGGAAGAGAGAAGAAAAAAGACAGAAAAAGTGAGGAAGAGAGAAGAAAAAAGACAGAAAAAAAACCCGTGATTGAGCGGTCAAAGGCTGCGGCAAAAAAAAAAATTTGGCAGAAGGACACCACGTGGGGGGCATCATGGGGGGAGGGAAGGACGCCACGTGGCATCACAATAAGGAGGGGAAGGACACCAGGTGGGGCATCACGGGGGGGGGGGGACGCCACGTGGCAGGGCCATCGCCCCCAACCGCGGGTTGTTTATGCGGTTGGGCCACGTGGCAGGGGGGCCGCCACGTGGCAGGGCCATCGCCCCAACCGCAGGTTGTATAAGCGGTTGGGCCACGTGGCAGGGGTGGGGGACGCCACGTACGTGGCCATCGCCCCAACCGCGGGTTGTATACGCGGTTGGGCCACGTGGCAGGGGCCATCGCCCCAACCGCGGGTTGTATACGCGGTTGGGCCACGTGGCAAGGGTGGGGGACGCCACGTGGCAAGGGCCATGGGGTTGGGCCACGTGGCAGGGGTGGGGGACGCCACGTGGCAGGGGCATATTAATGCCAACCGCTGCTTCTTCATGCGGTTGGTGTCCTTTTTCTCCTTTCACCATTTTCTTGCCATTTTCTCACCATTTCCTCATGCCTTTTTCGCCATTAATGCAGTGTCCATTCGCCTTTTTCCCAACCGCTGCTCTTACCTGCGGTTCGGTGGGAAAATTATTATTTTCCCACCGGTAGATGTGGATCGGCCCCCTATATATATATATATATATATATATATATATATATATATATATATATATATATATATATATATATATATATAGGGAGCTGATCCATTGATAGCGCTAGCAAATGGAGTTAAGTTGCTAGCGCGATCTGACCGTCCATCCTGAAAGATGGACGGTCCAGATCGCGCCTTTTTCCAAAACTGATCCCCGTCCGCCATACTGTCTCGCGGACGGGAGTTTTACCTTTTTGCCCTCCTCCCATGTCCGCGAGACTGTCTCGCGGACGCCTTTCTGTTCCTGACATGTGTCAGGAAAAAGGCGTCCGCCATACTGTATGGCGGACGATCTCTAGGCTGACACATGTCAGGGCCTGTCCCCTCGGTCGCCTATAAAGTCTCGGGCGTGAGCCCCGAGAACTGTCCCCTGGTATCTGTATGGCGTCAACTCTCTCCTGCTATAAATATTTAATCAGATCGGGGTATATATATTATTGTAGCGGACGGCGTCCCCTCTCTCGAACATCTAACCTAAAGCCGCTACCCCATCTACGGCGACTCACATCTCCGGTCACCCACATCTCCCCGCCGACACCACCGTCCTCACCTCAACGACGATCTCGATGGCTTCTGGATCGGAGACCACCTACGCCTACGATTATATTGGCAACTTGCACCTGGTAGGCAAACACTTTTTCAAAGTCATGATGCCGGGATTTGAGCATGAACTTGTAGGCTATCCCTCTTTCTCTTTCTCTGTATTTTCGTGTGTTAAAAGTTTGATCTTTTGTTTTTCTTAACCAAAACTAACCTATTTTTTGTATTTTGTGTTTGGTAGGACATACCGGAAGCATTTACCAATCAATTTACAACAATTCATGATAGTGCAAGATTATATAGCCGCAAGGGGGCATGGCAGGTTGAAATCAAGCTGAAGCCCGGCCGATCCCAAAAAAAGGAATTCGCAGAGGGTTGGAACGTCTTCGTGCGCCAGCATGGCCTCGAACTCGGGGACTTTGTAGTGTTCGAACACCTTGGGTGGTGGGATTTTCAAGTTGTAATCTTTGAACGGAGCGCTTGTGAAAAGCTTTCGTACCCCATTTGTGAACCATAGTTTATTATAATAAAAATATTTATGTTCTTGTTTATTATGTTTTCAAATTTTTTCTTGGTTAATTGTGCCTTTTTTTGTTGCCTCGATATATTGATATATTGAGATCGTTGATTATGAATTGTACATTATTTTTTGGAAAAATTGAGATTGTTGATTCCGTCGCTAAAACAAGTCTTTGGGCGTCAGTTTATTAAAATAGCATTAACGTACTATGTCGCTAAAACAAGTCTTCGGGCCAATTTATTTCAATTTATTAAAACTGCATTACGGGCGCCAATTTATTCCAATTTATTACATTACGCCACATTGTATAGTTCTATATATATAGCGGATATAAGGGGCCCTCCGCTTAGGCCGGGTTCGGGAAGGTCGGGAACTAAGGCCCCGTTTGACAAAAAATTTTTCCCTCTTTTTT
Source organism: Escallonia herrerae (assembly GCA_033070095.1). NCBI lineage: Eukaryota > Viridiplantae > Streptophyta > Magnoliopsida > Escalloniales > Escalloniaceae > Escallonia > Escallonia herrerae. The sequence continues at coordinate 70,113 of JAVXUP010003236.1, read as the reverse complement.
CAGTTTTAAAAACAAAAAAATGTCTGGTCCGTGCCAACCATTTTCTGCGGTAAGTATATCCGCGATACTATATAGCGGACAGTTTGGACTAAGTGTAGAAAAAACTAAGTGTTGGAGAGGTGGAAGTAAGTGTAGAAGAAAAAACTAAGTGTAGAAGAAAAAACTAAGGCCCCGTTTGACAAATTTTTTTTCCCTTTTTTTTCAGTTTTAAAAACTGAAAAAAGTGTAGAAAAAACGAAGTTTTGGAGAGGTGGAACAAAGTGTAGAAGAAAAAACTAAGTAGTGGTATTCTAAGTAGCGGACGTAGAGAACACAACCAAAAACATTCTGCGGGGCCGTCCGCTATACTATGTAGCGGACGTAGAGAAGATGTGTCGTCCGCTACATAGTATAGCGGACGTAGAGAAAACTACCAAAAGTCTAGCGTCCGCGATACTATATAGCGGACAAGGAACAGACCCGCGATACTATATAGCGGACGGCAAATGTATATTGTCCAGCGGACAGCAAATATATATATTCAAACCCAAAAGAAAGTCCCCCTATAACTTCTACACTCTTCTTCTCCCCGTGTTCTTCCTACTCACAAATATTCCCAGCGGCGTTGGCAAGCAGATCTGCGCAATTTCTTCATAAGAGCAGCTTTAATCCCCCCCTAATAGATCACGTAAGTTCACAAAATCAATCCTTTACATGTTTCTAATCTATAGTTGTGATCAATATTGCGTTTTATGCGTGGTTTTGATTATGCATTGAGCATGTGCTAGCGGTGATGAGGATTTATATATGTATGTATTTGTTCATGTGCTAGCGTTTGTAAAATCCGATTCCATAGTTTCAGTTGCAAAAAATGGAATTTATCCCTGGACCAGAAGATCCATCCGTGTTATACGACCAAGCCAACCATATCAGTACGCTCATATGGGATGGTGGAGTAAGATACATTATTTATCAACTTTCTTATTATTACGAACGTTGTTTTACCGTTCATTTTGCTCAAATTGTATTTATTAATAATTCGTAGGAAAGAGAACTTCTCACCACCGTAGAAGTATCTCGCGAGTTCACGAGATGGACCTTGAACAATTCCCAGAAAAGCATACTGCGTGGAATTGGGTTTGGGATTTTCACGCATGGGCAGATCTTTCAACAGCTTGACCGGGCCTTGATAGGTGCCCTTGTTGAGAGGTGGAGAAGTGAAACGAATACGTTTCACTTCCCGATCGGAGAGATGACGATTACCCTAGAAGATGTAGGGTTCATCTTGGGGTTGCCGGTGACGGGGCGGCCGGTAATTGCTCCTCCGTCAGACGCAACGAATAAGAGAACAGCGCGAGACTTCTTCACTTCGATACCCCAGGATCAATTTAGCACTGGTGGTATAAAGTTGAAGTGGTTGGTAGATACCTACGGGGTTTTGCCGGAAAACTATACGGGCCGTGAGCTTGTGGTGTACACAAAGGCCTTCCTCTTGTGGGTGATGGGAGCAATTTTATTCCCAACGACGTCGAAGAACACGGTCAGCGTGAAATATTTACCGTTGTTGGGTAACCTGTCGGAGGTTGGGGATTATGCCTGGGGTGCAGCGGTTCTTTCGTATCTGTACCGAGCATTGCACAAGGCAACGAGGCCCAACTCCAAAGCCATATGTGCATGTCTCTCGCTATTGCAGGTATATCATATAAATCATGTCTTCGTTATTGTGTTTTATTTTTGTTGAATCGACGATATAAATATAATTTTTTGATGTTCTCAGGTGTGGTCTTACGAACACCTTGCTCCCGGTGCACCAACGCGTAGGGATGGAACCGACAAAGTCTGGCCTCGGTTGTGTGCTTGGGAGTACAGCCGGAGGGCTAGCCACTACAAGAGGAGAGTCGATCCCCATCACAACATTACGTACTATCGAGGGGAGTTCGACCGTCTATCTCCGGGCCAAATGCGTTGGGCACCGTACATACGTTTGGCGCGACGGGTGGGAGAGTCGTTCGTCTTCACGCTCTCCGGGTTGCAGCGCACACCCCTGATCCATTTCGAGCTCGCAGAGTGGCAGCTGCCCGACCGAGCAATGCGCCATTTTGAGTTGGAGCAGGGTTTGCCAGTCGATGCCCCGGATATGAGGGTTAACAGGAACCCACCGGATGTCGGAGTGTTTGGCACCGCCAATGCGTACGAATTGTGCGCGGCCGAAATAGAGCTTTGGACTTCTTGGCAGGACACACTGGCGGCCATCGTCTCGGAGCCAGACCCCGTTATCAGCATCGATCAGTACGATGAGTGGTACTACCGCATCACGCGGAGGAGAGTAGCCCCTGTAAACTTTGAACGTGGGGAGAGGTATGCGCCTAGGGGTCAGATCGATGAGCGTATGGCATACAATCTCGTAAGTTGCCCAACAAGTCTGACTTGAACCAAATTAGTTGAATATAAATGTCTGATTGAAGTTACTTAATTTTTTATCTCTTTGGATGTAGGTTAATGCCTCGCTTGCATTCTTCCAGAAGTTGAGTGAGCGGAGGGATCTGGTGAGCGCAATGGGCGAGGATCTTTGCCAACAGGCTGCGACATTGGCTTTAGGCTGCGGGAATTTTTTGCGCCAAGCATCGGGCCAGTCTTCGGGAGTAAGCCCGGGAATGGGTTATACGGGCGTCAGCCAGGGATACGGTGATCCCTCTGGACAGGCTTCAGGGGTGAGTCAGGGAGTTGTTGGTACCTCTGAAGCGGGGATGGGACAGGCTCAAGCGTCGTGGGGCGATTACAGCGGCCCCTCCTTCAATTTGTTCCCGGAACCCCTCTCTCAAGTCACGCAAGACTTTCCTTTCGGAAACTACGGTTTCTCCGAGGCACTGCCCATTGTCCCGTGGGCGGGACCAGTTGGCGGCCCCGAAGGGGAATATCAGCCGGCCGAAGAAGGAATTGGAGGCCAATATCCCCCGATCGACCCCCGAGGGCAATATCCGAAAGGGCATCCAGCCAGGCCCCTAAAGCCGCATAAATGCGATATAATCCGAGCCCGTTATTTTAGCGGGGCCCCCCAAGACGGAGCGTCGTATGACGTGGATCACCCCGAGGGCTTGGATTACAATGCCTCTTGGACAGAGATCGCCTCGCTGGCGCCGGGATCTTGGTTAGACAGCGGTGTCATCTCGCACTACGTGCAAATTCTGAGGCGAAGGTGTCGGGAGCATCCAGACATCGGTCTGCGCGTGTTTATCTTGGATGCTTTTTTCCATCAGCTCCTAGTACAAGAGTGGCACGACTGGGGCAATGCAAGGAAGGGGAGAGGCATGGCCCAGTGGAAACCGTCCCCTAACCTACAAGCATATCTTGCTAGGGATAGTCCAGTGAGCGCAAGTGTTGCCGACGTGTTTCTAATCCCCTTTTTAGGGAATGCGCACTGGTACTTGGTTTGCTACGAACCATTACAGAGCACGGTTTCAGTCGTCGACAGTCTCTACGACGATACCGACGTGATGCCTGTGATTGATATGTACCGAGGCATAGGCCAGTTGGATGCCATGGTAAGATCCTGTTTCCTTCTTGTTGTAACTTGCATATTATAAAACTGATTAATCTTATTTTGCTAGCTATGTTTAATGCTTATTATGGTTCTCGCAGAATCTTTTTGCTGCCCTGGTCAATGGTAGGCGTCGGGAGAAGGTATCGCGCAGGCCGGTCCTCATTTTCCGATTGAAGAGGAGTAGGCCCAAGCAACATAATTCCTCGGACTGCGGCGTCTTCCTCTGCATGTACATGGATTACATTTGCCGGTCTGAGAGCCTCAAGAAGACTGTCTGGAGCGAAGAATGCATACAAGACTTTAGGTATAGGATTGCTTGGCAAATTATAAATGGCCGGCCTAGAGCTATTAGGTTTATTGTAAATCCGTGTAAGGAACATAATTCCTGCGAGAGATGATGTTCCCCAATTCACATTGTAACGTTACAACACTTTTTTAACCCAAAAAATTTATTGAATGCGATTGATTTTATTGACCAATGTGATTTAACGGTGGGAAACCAAGTGTTGGATATCTGTCTATCTGCAGGGCAAGTGTTCAAAAAATAACAAAGTGATCGATAATATGTGTATCTGCGGGGCTGTCCGCTACATAGTATAGCGGACGCAGAGAAGTGAACCAAAACCAAAAAAAAACTAAGTGTTGCAGGGGGGTATTCTGCGGGGCCGTCCGCTAAGTAAACCAAAACCAAAAAAAAACTAAGTGTTGCAGGGGGGTATTCTGCGGGGCTGTCCGCTACATAGTATAGCGGACGCAGAGAAGTGAACCAAAACCAAAAAATTCTGCGGGGCTGTCCGCTACATAGTATAGCGGACGCAGAGAAGTGAACCAAAACCAAAAAAAAACTAAGTGTTGCAGGGGGGTATTCTGCGGGGCTGTCCGCTACGCAGAGAAGTGAACCAAAACCAAAAAAAAACTAAGTGTTGTAGGGGGGTATTCTGCGGGGCTGTCCGCTACATAGTATAGCGGACGCAGAGAAGTGAACCAAAACCAAAAAAAAACTAAGTGTTGTAGGGGGGTATTCTGCGGGGCTGTCCGCTACATAGTATAGCGGACGCAGAGAAGTGAACCAAAACCAAAAAAAAACTAAGTGTTGTAGGGGGGTATTCTGCGGGGCTGTCCGCTACATAGTATAGCGGACGCAGAGAAGTGAACCAAAACCAAAAAAAACTAAGTGTTGTAGGGGGGGTATTCTGCGGGGATGTCCGCTACATAGTATAGCGGACGCAGAGAAGTGAACCAAAACCAAAAAAAAACTAAGTGTTGTAGGGGGGGTATTCTGCGGGGCCGTCCGCTACATAGTATAGCGGACGCAGAGAAGTGAACAAAAACAAAAAAAACCTAAGTGTTGTAGGGGGGGTATTCTGCGGGGCTGTCCGCTACATAGTATAGCGGACGTAGAGAAGTGAACCAAAACCAAAAAAAAACTAAGTGTTGTAGGGGGGGTATTCTGCGGGGCCGTCCGCTACATAGTATAGCGGACGCAGAGAAGTGAACCAAAACCAAAAAAAACTAAGTGTTGTAGGGGGGGTATTCTTTAATACCTTAGGTTTCTAATGTTGTGCTGCGCAGTGTAGCGGACAGTGTAAGAAATCACGTATAAAAAAATGATTGTAAAGGTTATTACAAACGAGTCATTACTAAAATATTATTACAAAATGTCCGACACTTTTGATGGCTCATAAAAGATTATTACAAAATATTCAGTACACTAAAGTTCCACTGCAGCTTGTTCGTCCTCATCCTCGGCATCATCTTCTTCCCCGTCTTGCAAAGGCACTGGACTTATCCCCAGTGCCTTGTAATGGTTCCGCTTGTCGTGGTCTGTCATTTTGTTGCACAATGCACACCTTCTTAGCTTTTTTGGTTGAGTTGCCGTCTCAATAGAGCTTTTCATCCGCGTAGATCTCTTGCGGCCTTTCGTTTGCGATATAATTGGATCCGAAGGCCGGATATCATTGTCGGCTCCCTCCCCCGGCTCGTCATCTTCTGATCCCGTCGTAGGCTCGGTGTCAACCGCATTGCTGACTGAAGCTGCTTCCAATTGGTCGACGATGGGCTCTTGCTGCTGAGCTACCTCGAGGAGATGTTTATATCCGACCATTGTAGCAGCACCCTTTACGGACAAACGGGTGAACATCGTCACCAGATGATTATACCGCAACGTCTCTGATTCTTCAAAGTCAGTATACGGGTGCTCCGGAAAGGAAATGGTACCGTGCAACCTGTTTGCACCTTTCGTCCAACGTGGCAGGACGTATTTATCGGGGATTGTCCTGATATTCTTCTGTGTGAAAAACCGCAGAATGTGTCTACACAGGATGCCATGGAACTCAAACTTCTTACAAACACATGTCACCGAGTCCGTCAATGTGTCGTGGGTCACCGTATAAATTCTGCGCAGCTTCTCAGGGACGAGGTCATTCACGAGCGAATAAACCTTGTACTCACGCGACGACTTTTCTGCCACCTTATATATACTGTATCGGCCCGATTTTTGCAGCTCTACTTGGTATAGCAGGAAGATCTCCTTCGTATAGACTTTGGCACCGTTCAGCTCCAGCGGGGTCTCAAGCAACCTTCTCCTTTGCTTGTACGTGGTTGCAAAGTCTGCAGCCCTTTCTTTCACGAACAACGACGCAACCGCTTTTTGTGCTGATGTGACGAAACTCTTCAAATTGGTAGCTGTACCCACATAATTATCGAACGTGGCATTCATAGATTCACTCCTGCCCGTCGTTTTCATGCCCGCAGAAAAATGACTTCTCGTGTAAACACCAATCCATTGCTCTTTGAGCCCGTACAAGTGCTGGAGCCACTCGTTGTCTTGCAATGAGTAATCCCGAACAAGCTTTTCCCACCTCTCCTCGAATTCCTCAATCGTTAATGACTTGAGGACGCATTTGTCAAAATCCTGTTTAAAGTCTGGATACTTTGCGTACATGTGATGCAGACGTTCAGGGTATTTGTTGCTTATGTGCCAAGTGCACAAGTTGTGTCGAGTATCTGGGAAGACGGTAGCAATAGCCTTCTTCATTGCCAAATCTTGATCGGTGATGATAACAGTCGGTGCTTTGAAGTTCATTGCTTCCAGCCACACCCTAAACAACCATTCAAAAGAACTCTCGCTCTCGTCCCTTAACAAGGCGAACCCGAACAGGATGGAGTGATAATGATGATTGACGCCCGTGAAAGGAGCGAACGGCATCGAGTACTTGTTGGTACGGTATGTGGTGTCGAAAGTCACGACATCCCCAAAATGCTTATAAGCTAGCCTCGAACGACCGTCGACCCAAAAAATTGTGCTAACTCGATGCTCGTCGTCAAGTTTATAGTCGAAGGTAAACTGCGGGTCCTCCATCTGCATCCGTTTCAATAGGCTCATTGTCGCTTGCGCATCATTGAGGTCATACGCGGCTCGTCTATGGGTTCGGACCGCGTTACGAACGTCTGTCGTGTTAAAGTTTAAATTTTGAATTCCCCCAGCCTGTTCAGCAAGAACATTAATCATGTCGGTAGGTCCTAGCCGCGCATCGCTCATTGTGTGAATTAGGCTCCTCGCGACCTTACCCATCTTCTTGTGTTGATGCATCTGACTCACCTTAGAAGGGGTTACTAACGGGTGATTGTGTGCCAGTTCCAGGCTGGTAATAAGCCAATGATCTTGTTTGGCTTTATAGCTTACGAACATCTTGACCTGGCAATTCGTGCGCGCAAAGCAATCCCGTCTTCTCCGCGCATACCCTATTTCGTCATCATCACTGTCATCGTTGCCTACGCGTGTCTCATTTTGCACTGGGTTTCTGCCCCTATGACACTCGTATAAGCGAGAGCATATCCTTTTCGATACGCTGCTTGTTCTTGTAGTTTTTATTCTAATGCCAAAACCAACCCTCAATGAATAAGCTCGAAAACATTCTCCAGCTTCTTCCAACGTTTGAAAGGTTCGTCCTAGATACGGATCACTAGCATCTACGGGGGTGCTGGAGCTCGATACGAAATCAGACATTGTGAAAAAGACCTATGTAGAAATAGAATACGCTTATTATCTCAAAATTATCTTGACGATTAGACCGATTTAGGATACCATATACATAATCTCAAAAGTGTCTCCTATTTTGCTAATTATATATTTACTGAACATAACAAATTAAAATTACTAAGATAAACGGTAGCAAGATCACAAACTTTACCTTGCTTGAGTGATGCTTGAACCAAAAGTGTGTTACTCCAAGAAAAGCTTGAAGGGTGCTGAAAATGGAAGCAAGTGAATCTGAAAGCCCCGCATAAATTTTGCTGAAAGAGCCGAGTAGGGATAGATTCTAGGATACCAGGGGACAGTTCTCGGGGCTCACGCCCGAGACTTTATAGGCGACCGAGGGGACAGGCCCTGACATGTGTCAGCCTAGAGATCGTCCGCCATACAGTATGGCGGACGCCTTTTTCCTGACACATGTCAGGAACAGAAAGGCGTCCGCGAGACAGTCTCGCGGACATGGGAGGAGGGCAAAAAGGTAAAACTCCCGTCCGCGAGACAGTATGGCGGACGGGGATCAGTTTTGGAAAAAGGCGCGATCTGGACCGTCCATCTTTCAGGATGGACGGTCAGATCGCGCTAGCAACTTAACTCCATTTGCTAGCGCTATCAATGGATCAGCTCCCATATATATATATATATATATATATATATATATATATATATATATATATATATATATATATATATATATATATATATATATATATATATATATATCGTCTACTTAGAAGTTAGAACCATTACTACCACCTCCAACGTGTCCTTAGTCTCTGCTCCACTCCACTCTCTCTCTCTCTCTCTCTCTTTTGCTTAGAAGTTAGAACCATTACTACCACCTCCAACGTGTCCTTCGTTGTTAAAGAGCCAGAGTCGTGATGATCTCTTTTACCAACCAACCTATCTCCCCTAAACCTCAAGAGCACATGCGCGACAGAAGCACAACCGTATCCTATAAAATGTCAATGCTTTCCTAAGCAACCATCATCACAACACAATATTGATTCGGGGTTTAGGCAAGAATATATGTGGATCTTGGTTTTACAAAGTTATAGTGTGAGAGAGAACTTTGCTTAAGAGTTGTGAGTGTTGGTTTGAGAAGGCCATGGTGGTCAAAATAAGGTGACTCTGGCTGTCAAAAGGGAAAAAGAGGACAATGTTACTGGCCGCCAACCGCCTAAATGAAAGATGAGGCGCGCCTAATGATACTCCAAAATCATACGACAAGGCATTGTTGGGCAACAAGGCATCTTGAGCAGACGCTTAGGCGAAAGGAAGGCGATATCTTCCCAGCTACTTTCAGCCTCAGGTTTAGGTAGTGCACCTGTAATGTCATAGCAATCCCAACCCAATCCCCGTCCAAATCGCCAAGTTTAACCAAATCACTTTCAAATGTGTTATTGTATATTGAAAAGAATTGTCTTCAGGAATGGAAAAATGTTTATTGTAAGAATGAGAATCTATACCAGAATTTGCAACTGAAGGAGCAGGTAGATGGGAGAGAGTGACGTGTATGAGAGAATGTTGGTCAATTATTATTGTTGCTTTTAAAGGCAAAGGGTAAAAATGAAAATAGAAGACAATGGACCAATTTTCTTAACATTTGTGCCAATCATATATGATCAGGGAGTTTGTTTTTATTATCACTCAAAAACAAGAGAAGAGGTCTCGTCCACGAACACATGTGACATGCGGCTCAGAGTTTAAACAGTTGATCGGCTTCGGGCACAATTGCTAGAAATCTAACATGTCGGGGTTAAAATAAAAAGTCCACCCTCTAATTTGCAACTTATCTTAAATTCTTTAGAGTTAGTTCAATAAGTTCTTTGTAACGGGTATCAGTGGTCGAGTTGCTCGAACATGGTTCGGGGTCATTTTTTGTTCTTGCCCATACACAAAGAAGATCTAAAGACGATACCACGATTTTGAAGTAGTCACACACATAAAAAGGTATGATATGGTAAATCGAACCCTCCCGAGCCATCGATTTGTCATGACTCTTCATTCGTACTGCAAGCGCAGCTCAGGATAAAGATTCTCATGCGAGCCGGCCAAAGCTGTGTAAACCTCACTTTGTGCTAGAGAGAGAATAAAATATCAAGCATAGTCAAAATTCAAAATATTAAGCAGACGATTTGTTCGTAAGTCAAGCTCAATTTTCCCAAATACAGCTTAAGGGGTATCTTTCTAACATGTACATACTCTCTTTTCTGGTATTCGTCGCCGATTGCAGGGGTGGAGAAGCAAGAAGATGAGGGTATGATAACATTTCCAAGAATACAGAACAAGAGATCCATCCCGAAGGCCTTTCCCTGTTCAAAATTCCTTTACTTGCAAAACGAGTCGATGTATCATATACACACAACTACCTTGAACTACCCAAGGACAAACCGCTATGCTAACATCATATGCTAACATCCGAGGATGCTTCAACCCTCAGGTAACAATAGTTGCAACCCCCATGCTAACATCAGAGGACACATTACGACATTATGCTAACATCCGAGGATGCTTCAACCCTCAGGTAACAATAGTTGCAACCCCCATGCTAACATCAGAGGACACATTACGACATTATGCTAACATCCGAGGATGCTTCAACCCTTAGGTAACGATAGTTGCAACCCCATCGAACTGGGGTGCCATTTTAAGCTACCGTTCAACCACACTTCACAACTCCAGGACTATATGCAGCTGTACTCTCTGGGGGTGCAGTAATCTACGCCAATACAAGAGCATCAAGTGGGCACCCAATTGACTAAAGGATAGAGTCTAAATATCCATTGTAACGTCGCCTATTGAACTCTAACAAGCTACCGTAGGTCTGATCTGCAATCCCAACAAAGAGAGCTTCAGTGTCGGGGCTGAAGGATATTCCAGCTATCTCCCCGAAAAGATCAATCTCCTGCCCGGTGACATAACCAGACTGTGTATCAAAGACGTGAACAAAGTCTGCGGGCTCCGCCATCGCCATGAAGTGGCCATCAGAGGTGAACCTAATGGCTCTGATTGCACCCATCCTTCCCTTGAGCACAGCCAGAGACTTGGATAAGTTCCTTATGTCCCACAACCTACAAGTTGTGTCCTGGTTCCCAGTTGCTAGAATTCTCCCATCGGGATGCCACGCTGAAGAAAATGAGTAGTCCAGGTGCCCCTTAAGATTGCCTAGGACCTGCACGTGAGTTGATATGCAATATTGATGTAAAGTTCCAAAGCAATAAACACACGGTCCCTGGAAAGGGGGTCCTGTTGCCATTTTGGCAAATCCTAGGGTCTCTTTAAATAGGTAATGCTGGCTAAACCTTCATCGAAGATTTCATTCTTATCATCCACCTTTAAACAGGAGTCATTTCTAACCCTTCATAAACTAACCTAGACTCCTCCAAGTCAGAAGCGTCTAGTTCTATGGAAGGAAAAGGTAAAGTGCAGCAAGTAGAGAATTCACCGACCTTCCCTGATTGCACATCAGCAACGAGGCATTCAGCACTATCGCCAAGGACAGCAAGCATTTTCCCATCCGGGCTGACAGAGGTATTCTACAAACGAGCAAATAAATCAGAAATTGGAGACAGATAGCAGAAGAAGAAATTATCCCTTTTCACGACAGACAACTTACATTTACAGACCAAGGGAACGAGAAATGATTTAGGCACGCAAAATTGCCAGCATCAAAGACCCTGACTTGAGCATCATTGTTTGCAGTCATAACCCTCAACGAACCACTGCAGAAGAATAGAGACAATTACAGTATCATATATAAGCATGTAAAAAGCTTTTTAAAACTATTGGCAAGTGGCAAAGACCAAAGATCTTACTTGGAATTATAAAAAATGTCCACTGCATTTGTTATAGCATTTTCTTCTGTTATTTTCTTGCAGAAGGCAACACCAGGTTGGTTTAAATACTGCCAGATAGAAATCAGGTGTAAGAAAGATCGCGGACAGCGTAAGAAAATCTCTGAACAAGCAGAGTTTTTTTTACCTTGCAGATGAGCTCTCCGTGGAAACCACCTGCCACAATCAGATTGTCTTGAACAGACATAGTGCTAATCTGCACTCTAGAGAGCGTCTGAGACGCAGATCCAGGGTATTTCTACATGAGAATAAATAACTGTTAGTTATCCCTTATCGCATATTAATCCATAGCAGTACCAAGAACCAAAGCTTCAAGTAGAAAAGCCCTACTTACAAGGGTAGGTACAATTGGTCTGGCAACATTGAGTACTTCTTTTCCCCTCCTGAGAAGGGAGGACCAGTGCATTACTGAGTAGTTTTGCATAAGGTACACATCATGCTTTGAGGTTGCCCATAGAAGATTCCTCAACTGGCAAGGAAAAACAAACAGTTGATGGGACGACTATAACAACGTTCAAGCAACAAAGCATCAAAACAAACAAAGTGCAAGACAATAATTAACACTCTTAACTTCAAATATTGAAAGATCTCAGACATTAATAAACCAAAAAAAAAAAGGAACGGGACCTTGATTCTTCCTCATATTACAACTAATTATGGGGCGGGAGTGGGAGTTGTCGACTTCCTCAACATCAAACAAAAACCAAAAGAAGAAGTGGGCCATCAGAGATTCTAAACTTGAAGTGGCTAGACATAAGACTGAGATTATTCAGCTATGAAGCCTCCACAGGACAAGCTAGAAATCGAGAATATACCAAAATGTGACTGATTAAAAAGGAGAGAAGTTGAAGAGTTCTATATAATAGGTATCAAGGCACCAAACGTATCACATCAATGTTGATTTATTTATGCAAAATAGACAAAATAGACTCAAATCTTTTAAGATTTACGGAGATAATGAGTTCTAATTTGAAATGCAACCAAACTTTAAAAAAAACATGAACAAAGCTAAAGAATAAACCTAAAGAACCAACAGTTGTCTACTGGACCCAATAAAACAAGAGGCGAAGCGCGTAGTGTCCATATGAACACAAAAAAAAAAAAAAAACCCTCAATTTGTCTCCCACGGAAAATAACAAACTGTGATTGGACAAGCTACAAAACGGACACACGCATTTTGGATTTTAACAAGAACTGAATATCCGCCAACTATGCCATGTACAAATTCAATACAAAGATCCAGACCACACAGACACCATCGTTTATGGGATGTAGGTAAAGCGGTAAAATGTAGAAACAAATGCTCAAAAACTAGGTAAAGGAGACCATAAAAAGTATACCGGAAAAAACAAAAGGATAACAATTGAGTGGGGTAGGGGAACTAGAGAAAGAGAAGCACTGACAAATAGAACTTCCGTCAGACAAAGCAAGAACAAAGTGGATATTTCGAAATAAAAAAACCTAATGCTCTTAAACAAAGGCAGGGGAGAAAAAAGACAACAGTAAGTACGAAAGTTAGACATCCTCACAACCTATGTTAGCAACTAAAGCAACTGAAACCTTTCTTCACACCTAAACAAAAATTGTATAAATAGCATATGACACGTCAATGATTACACCTGCAATAAAAACCAGAGAAGGTCGTGTAGCAAGTTACACGAGTTATATTATACTGATCTGGGTTATTGCAACTGGTATAAAGAAGCATACTGCACTAGCATCAGATTTCGAAGTCTGATAAACCAGCCCACAAGAGGCTCTGATTGACCTGGAAACCAACTAAGTACAGGAAAAACTATTTAGGCCTCTTGAATGCTCAAATATGTCCCTCCATACCATATAAACAATGAATCTTTACGCGCCAGCTGCTCACAGTAATAACTGCCATTCACCCTGCTTCTATGGCTGAAATAGAGACAAAATAGCAGTCCCATGTGCCAGATTGTTAAGTTAAACAAAATTAAACAGTCAACAATAATGACAAAACTAAAATGTCAAAGCCAAAGTTCTCTGCAATACTGACAAGCCAACAACAGCGAACTCTTCACTCCCAAATGTTAAGAAGTGTGAAAATACAATCCAAACAACTTAGACAGAGACAACAGATGGGGATCTTAAACTTGCTTTCATGGAGGGGACAAAAAGGGAGTGCAAGATCAACAGCCCAGATGACTCCTGGAGCTGGAAATGTTTGCCTTCAATATGTATTACCAACGAGAGGATCAATATGAAACCAACTATTTACGCACCTGTGTGCGTATATGAGACGTAAATTTTTCTTAAAGGCCTACACTTCTTGGATTTTCCAGTTTAAGATGGATGACAGTTTCATCACAAACTGGATGATTTTGCTTTTTTATGTACAATGAATGGTGCTGGCTGGTTAACTTTTAGGACAAAATGCCAAAAATTTATTAAAAGCTGTGGATTAACCTAAAAGCATTTCAAAAGTAAAAATTAAAGCAAACCTTCGCGGTGGCCAGTTGACACAAGGTGCTGACAGTCGAAAAAGTTATGCTAGGCCCTCTTAGTTCACACAGTCGTTTAATATGCACACATTAAGGAAAAGATGACAGTGTGTAGCCACTCGAGGGCATGAAAATGATTGTAAAGGGGTAACATATGGAAAATGGATATGTTCCTATATTGTTAAACTGTCCCACCTTTGCTGCTGTATTCCCAACGATATTGCACAATATATCATAGATGCATAAAATTCACATAATCAAAAACTGCATCTACTTGCTTGCTAGCAGACAGAGTAGCAACCTACCCAAATATGTCTGGCCAAGCATTTCTTGATGGTAGGCACACCTATTTTGCTAAAAACTTGCGTATCTCAAAACCAAGTGGATCCTCACCATAATGCTTCCATATTCAAGATTGTACCTCCCAAATAAAGATCTTGTAATTTTATTATAATTCACGCAACACTTGGCAAGTGTATATAATCTGCACAAAAAGGATCGTGTGAATTCAACACCCGGTCCAATACTACTTGAACCGGGCTAAAACAACAGAACAGTAATAATTTCGAAATCTAGCTTATACCAACAAAGATGAAGGCTAGTGACAGAGCAACTTTTGACTAAAAAATGTAGAGTTACACTGTGGGAGCAACAAATGAAACTGAAAATAGTCCAACCCACTGGCAAAATCTCTACCAAGATGCAAGATAGAGGCTTCTAGTAAGTTTAAGGCCAGAATAGAAGTTCAACAGCAAAATAGCCTCAGTTATAAAGGCCATACAGCTTCACGAACTCACCATACCTTCGAAAGAGATTGGAGGGTGTACCCACAGTGTTTACATTTAAAAAAAATTGCATAAAGAAACAACAATAAAAGAAGACCTGCAAATTAACAATTTAAATGATATGTCGATGAATGATCAAAGCCCACGCTGATTTGGAAAAGATAACAAAGTACTAAAAGCAAGAAAATGAAGTCTTCACCCAATTGTTTGGAACAAATTTTGGTTGGTTGGTTTAGTATACTGCACAAAAATTATATTAAATGATGAACCTAAGACCACCATGCATTCAGATAGCTGAAAAACACAAGGGAAAAAAGAAGGAAATAAAGAAAGACTTGTAGGGATAAATATAACCATAAATTTCAAGAAGGATGGAAGTTCAACATTTTAAACCGACAAAACAAAACCCTATTAAAATATTACCATCAAAAACAATTATTTTAGCTATTTCTTTGACACAAAAGAACAAAAAAATATTCAACCAGTTGAACGTCTCTACCTGAAAATGCACAACCGTCGACTTGACGAGCCTGGTGTTGAACTGAAAATCATAAAAGCTGTGGCCTTTCTCCACTTGCCTGCACTCCTGAAAACCAAACACATAATGAAAAACATTTACCATAAGAATCAGGCAAAGAACGTGTAATCACTGAAAGAAAATGAGATTTAATCATAGAGATAAAAAAAAATATTAAATCTTCTTACTAGTGATAAGACTGAAGATTTGTTCAAGTAGCTTCAAGCTTGCATGAAGATGACACTAACCTTTTCGATCTCTTTGCGAGGGCGGTAAAGGTTCTCGTAATTTTTGTATTGATTCAATCTAGTTACACGATATCTGTCTCTGGTGAAATTGAGCCTCTCCCAAGGAATTCCCTGAATATCTTTACCATTTCTAGCATCCATGGCTGATATATCAGTTTTTGGCTTGCTCTGTAAAATCCAAAAGCATAAAAATCAAATCCCGGAATTAAGGTTTAAAAGTATTCAACTAAATATAAATGTATGAAGATCCTACAACAATAAAATACTCCTCAATTTCATGATTTTTTGTCCCCTTCGTTTTTTTGCAAATTTCAGGTTAGAATCGAACATCCAACATCGAATTTAACTCAAATAATAAACTGTAAACATAGATCAGCGCAAAAACAATGAAGAAAGTCGATCTTCAAATGTTCAAATTCCATACAAAGGGAGTATTTAAGTGTCGTAGAATTTCGTCATATTACAGACAATTAAATCATTATACTGAAGCCAATATTTGACGTAGATCCAATAAACATTCTTTGACAAGACAAATTAGTTAAAAAACAACACATAAGGCGGATTCTTACATGATCAATTACTGTTCTAAATGTCAAAAGGGACAAAATAATAAATTGAAGGGGTGTACTAGCAATCAGCGTGTACCTGGTCGAAGTCGTCCTCAAGGTCAGACTCGAAAGAGTCCTCTTTTACATCGGCCGACAACTCATCGCCATCAAACGGGTTCTCGTTGAAATTAGCCATCTCATAATAGTCATCAACCATGTTTTCAAGCTCAGGGTTCTGCAATTGCGCCATTTTCCTACAGTTAAAAAATCAGTGAAACTTAAATTATCTTGATTCCTCAGACCATATATAAGACCAAAAGTTTAAAAATTACAGTGTGTCAACAATAATGTACATTAATTTGACTAAAGAATTTCAACCAACAAAAGAACGGTGTAATTTCCACACACACGCTTCTCCGCGTGTGAACCAGTGGTTGCCACGGAACCAAAATTATTAAAACAAAAAAACACGAACAACAATGATGATAAAGTTCAAAACGAGACTTTTGGTACCCCTCCCTAACATATATTGAAAATAAATGGACTGAAGAGTAGATTTTAACGGCCATAAGTAGTAAAGCTCTTCAAGCCCCATCCTATATGTGTGTATATATATATATATATATATATATATATATATATATATATATATATATATATATATATATATATATATATATATATATATAAAACTAAGAAAACATAATTCAATACGCTCCCTCGTTCTTTGAATTTCTTCTTTGACCTTTTGGGTATTCAGGTGACAAAATTTAGTATACGAAAACACTGGCTCTTTTCCTCGTTCTTGCCCTAACTTACCTTGCCTTGCTAAAGGGATACTTATTCAACCTTATGATCCTAGCATGATTATCAATCTAAACTTAACATGACTGGCTAAGCAATAGCTATTTAATCTATGATCATCGTTACAATCTTAATTTCGCGAAAAGATAAACAGACAAAATTAATGGGAACGGAGATTGATTTGAAAGAAAAGAGAACTGGAAACATACCTAAGAATTTCTGAGGTGAACGAAGGATTGAGGAGGTGGAGGTTTCACCGGATTTCGATGAATTGATCGGTGATTTGGCCGGAAGCCGAGACGGAAAATATGAAATGCTTGTGCAAACAGGCTGTGAAGGTGTGAAACGTATGGTTTTTGTTCGGCAGTGAACATCGGGAAGATAATTGAGCCTCGGTGGGGTACTTATACAGTGAGTGGAGGTGACGAATCCCGTGGGCTGCGTGTGGGCTCCATTGCAGGAACCGGTTTTACCGGCTGTTTCCGGTTTGTTTTGTTTTGTTTTGATTTCATTTGCGCTCTTTTTCTTCGGCCCT
Source organism: Escallonia herrerae (assembly GCA_033070095.1). Lineage (NCBI taxonomy): Eukaryota > Viridiplantae > Streptophyta > Magnoliopsida > Escalloniales > Escalloniaceae > Escallonia > Escallonia herrerae. Next base: position 52,798 of record JAVXUP010003236.1, on the reverse strand, counting down.
GAGCAAATACGGATTATGGTCTAAATTTTTGTAATCTCGAATTAAACAAGAATAGCATTTTAAGATATAAATTTTGTGGCTCTCTCTCTCTCTCTTTATTACCAACTGATTTTAAGTTAAATACTTTATGTAATATTAAAATTAGTTGATCAAGAAATTAAATATATCGCCATCTAATTTATTACATCCAAATGCTGGCCCTTCATACAAATTTTGGTCTTACATGAAAAGGAGTGTCGAGATCTCGCATAGGAAAATAATGAATAATATTTCAAAATACAAGTTTTGATGGCATCTCTTTTTATTGCCAATTAATTTTCAGTTGACGATATCTCACTTTGAATACTAAAATCAGTATCTTCCGGGACATCTTTACTAAAATTAGGGTCAAGGTGTGTGCATTCCACTTTTTACAACACGGGTAACAAAATTATTATCAAGTGATCAAGAGCTACTCTCACCCTCAAATAATCACACGTATTAATTATAAACATAATTGTGTTTATTAATTTATGAGTAATTTAACTAGAAGTTACACAAAAGTTTACTCTCAAAGAGTAGTTTAGAATAATCAATTGTAAACCTTGCTCATGTAATACTCCCTCCATCTCAAATTATTTGATCAGGTTTGACTTACACGCTTATTTAGGATATGAAATATATATTATCAATTTCTCGTTCTACCTAATAAAGAGAGAAAACGGAAGAAAGTGAGTCAAGAAAGAGAAAATAATTGGTAAATGATGGAAAGGGAAATGAAATAAAAAATAAGTATAAAAAAAGATAAATATGAAAAAACACTTATAAATCTAGGGGTGCAACTTGGGCTGGCTGGACGAGCCTAAGGGTCAGACCATGCCCAGCCAGCTCACTCTCCAAAAGTTGTGCCTATGTCCAGCCCAGCCCAGCCTAACAGTCTACGGAGCTAATAATATATGTTCATGCCGAGCCCATCAAATTTTGGGTGGACACGGGGAGTCCACGGCTACGAATTACGTTTTTTTTAAAACGATTTCAAAACATATCATTGACTATCAAATTCTACAATTTAGTCATGATAATTAAAATAAGTACACTAAAGTCTCAAAATGAACTTAAATATAAGCATGAAATAAATATTTGAGACAAAATGAAAAACAAATATGTTACATACTCCCTCCGTTCCTTAAAGACCGATCCATTTGACTTTGCACGTATATTAAGGATTTAGGTTATATATTATGTGTCTTTTTCATTTTACCCTTTAGAGAGAGGGAGAAGAGTGTGGCCATGAGAGAGAAAATTGGTTGGTAGAGTATTAAATGTGGGGAGATAAATACAATAACAAAAGTATAAAGTAGTGGGACAAGAGAGAAAAAATAAGTTGGTAGAGAATTAAATGTGTTAAAAGAGATAGAATAAAAAAAGTATTAAAAAGGGTAAATATGTAAAAATACCTACATAATTTTTCTTAATTTGGAAGTGATCAATTTTTGTGGGACAACCCAAAAAGAAAATATGATCAATTTTTTAGAGACGGAGGGAGTAATAGCTAAACAGATTGGTTTTCCCACTAGCTGAACGGGCTGGTAAAAACATTTGTCCATATCCAGTCCATATTTTTTACGGACCCAAAATTTTGAATCCACGCCTACTACATTCACTATAAAAGAGTTCATTCCCATATTTTTTTTGGGCTGGTTGTCCATGAATTGTCCGGCTCAAATCTTTAATAAAATTTTTCTCGTTTTGAATTTTTTTTTAAAATATGATTAAAAATTTTAAAACGGAAGAACGGAGTATTTATAAAAAAAAATGGTAAAAGTGCATTGACAAAATTTCCTGAAACTGAAATGAAATTTCATTGGACTTGTCACTCCAGTACGAATTGACTGGTCCGTCAGACCGAAGATTCCGAAGTCCGAAGTACCGACTTATCTGTTCTTTCCGTAACCGACTAATCCAGTATCAGTCAATGTCCTAATACTAAAATTACACCCTAATAAAGTGGCTACTATTTTTAAAGAGCCGTAGACTGACCGACACTAATTAACCTGTCTGGTTCAAGACACTGTACACTAAACACTAAAGTCGACGCGGTGGGACGATAAGGCCATCAATTCACAGCCTCTGGCACCGCCTGGTGCTGACACGTGACCCCGGACTGCTGACATGTCAGGCGCCTCGGATTTTCGGTGCATGGAAGTTGGGAGATTTGGTGGGATAAGACGGATTTGTTAACTGCCTGTCCGTTTCTAGTTTTGGTCGGTAGTGTGGTCCCACTCCCACACTGATGACGCGCATCTGTCTTGCCAGGCACACGGATAAAGCCTGTTTGAAAGTTGTAATTCATTGTCAATTCCGGATTAAATCAGGTAATTAAGTGTTTGACTAAAATTTGAAGTGATTAAACCAGCTTTTAAAAGTTAAAAAAATAAAATTAGGAATTAATTCCTTTCACGTATAGTACTAAAACAAGGTAGATTTAACTAAATAAAGTACTAAAATATTCTTGTTAACTCTACAAATTCTTAGAGCACAGTATTCAAACTTTTAAATTTTTTCGTCATTTTGATGCATTAAAAATGTTTTTGGTGTATAGCTTTGAGATAATTCTGCTAACAATAACCTCAATTAGTAATTTACATAACCAAAAATATTTTACCAGATCACGGGCAGTTTTAGTAGACTTATCAATGTGATAAGTTTTTGCTTTCTAGCGATAAATCTCTAATATTAAACAAGAAATATTTACTAAAAGACTGCACAGTACATTTTTGTGTTATTAAAACTACCAATATATTTTGCATTATCAGATAATAAGAAGTGACATCAAAGTTATCCAGTTGTCGAACCTGTTGCCCTTTCGGTACTTCGGTCCGCAGTATGAATTGTCCCTCACCAGTTGCATGTGTCAACTCAATTTGGTTGTAAATGGTTTGTCTATAAATTTATTGCTCACACCATCAAAATCGTCTGATAATTCTTGGACTCAATATATTTGGTGGTTAACATAACGCGACATGTAGCAAAGATCACAGAGCACGTGTGGAACTGAAAAGTATTAGCAACAAAAATATGCGACATGTTTATTACCATCTTTACAATTTAACACATTTTATTTATTATATCACTTTCTTGGGAGGCCCTAGCTGTAAAACGAGTAAAGAAAGTACAACCTGTAACTCTTAGAATTGGCCTAGCTAATCGAATCCTTTAGAAGCATGTTGTGTAAAGTCGAAATGAAGAACATTTTTGTTTTCCGGAGAAATTAGTTTTTTGACATTCATTTGAGTTATACGTTGTGGGGTCACTCTCCCACAGGCATCTAGATACAAGAGGTTACCCAAAAGAATCAACTCACGATTTCAAAACTAGTATCCTTGTTGCTAATTACCCGCTTGATTTACTATGAAATCTACATCAAAGTTAGTTTTCCGAGGGAAAGGGTAACGAAATTATCCGTGAGGGCTTGCAAACGAAGTTCTGAACTAGTTGCTACTTGCAAGGTATAAAAGGAAATCAAATCTGAATTTGAAGCTGAGGATACTCTGTAATCCAGTAACTCGTTCTCTTAATTGGATTGCAAGTTATAATCGTCCAATATTACAGTATTACATGCCCATCAAAGGAAAATAGCAGACAGAAACATGGTAATCTCTTGAAACTACCAAAACCTGTGGGTATCAATTTGGGAAAGTAAAGAAACACCTGCTGTCTTAACTACGGACAGGAATCTTTATAGCAGTTCTTCTGGTCATCAAGTAAAGAGAGGCACAGGGTCCCCTGTCCACTCTCATCAACTGATTGCAAATGGCTCTGGTCATCAGGTCTGCACTTTGCCAGTGCTAGAATAACCATGAATCTGTAAGAGGTAAAAAGGATCAAAATTGTGTATAAAACAACCTGTCTTCAGTCCCCACCGGCAAAGAGACAGTCAAGTGACCCACTCTGAATTAATCTTATATCTTTACAGTCGGTTATACCCAAATGAGAAACTCAAATCAGTTTTTCAATAGATTCTTCCGGTGTCTGGACAATGTTAAGGTTGGTGTAAAACCTAATGCACCAGACTGTATTAAACGCATTTTGCGTCAAGTCTTTGCTGAGAGAAAACATGGTGCAAGACCCAAACCATTAGCTCATCTTGGTGATTTGCCTCATAAGAGGCTTAAAGGTTGGTAACCGCCGATCATAACAGTCCTCATTTGAAGTGGGATTAAGCCACGCTCAGCTCAAAGCATCACTCAACCATGTTAAGAACCTAAACCCTTGAATTTCGGTCTTATAGAGCATCTCCTGCTTTTGCGTGAGAATAGCATCCCCATTCCCCTCCCAAATTATAAAATAATTATCAAATGGGACTCATCGTCCATGTCGAATGAACCCCGGGTTCTTCCGACCTTTATGTTAACCTTGGACTGAATTTTGAGCCGAATTTTCTTACTGTGGATCTCGACCAGCCTTGATTTTCAAGTACAGCAAATTCACCTAAAAAATCAATGCATAAAAGTCTAGATTTCAACGCCAATAAATTAAAAAAAAAAAGAAACAAAAAAACGGGTGAAGCTAAAAGGATGATACAGCCTCCCTTATCAAAAACCAAACTGATAAAGTCTCATCTAACCCAGCAACTGAATATGAAGAGGGTCAAAAGATGCATTACAGTATGATTTTGTTTCGGTGTATCCAAATGTGGTTGAAGAGATGAAGAGACTTTGGATGGTGCCTTACTACGGGAGCTCGAACTGCAAAATACATGCAAGAAGCCATTCTACAAAAAGGCGTCACCACTAGCGAGACTGAGCACTCGAGGAAAATATCACCCACCGTCTTAGTGTGGTCTGAGCGCAAGGGGCACTCTCATTTCAAAGAGAGGACTGATTTAGAGGAAGACGATTACAAAGAGTTTGCCAAATGAATATCATGAACTTGTGAGAAAGTGATAAGGCCTAAAGTTTCTTCCAGAGATCTGAAGGGATCAGAATCATTTTCACTTCAGAGTTGCACGCTTGAAGGCTGAAGCAAACTTGACCTCTTTTCTTTATGCAGTAGAAGGTGGGTAATTTTGACTGACATATGACTAGATTTTATCTCAATCAGTGTTCTCTTCATGCACTTCTATTTCAGTAATTTCATCCCTTGGCCTATTGGACTTCCCTTCTTAACAGTGATAGAGTTCTCACACTTTGAGGGAGGTTAGTATATAAGAACTTTTTGACAATATTTTGAATGACTTCTCATACCAATGTTCCTACTTCTGAGCTTTTCACAATGCTGATTTGTTTCTTGGTTTGGTGAAGCTCAGAATATGCTAATCTGATAAACCCTTAACCTTAAACCCTAAAACTAGCAAGTTTGAGTTTCGGGATCATTATGACGATATCTACAGGGTTACAGAACGTGATGGCGTTTAAGACGGAATCAGAGGTTCATAAAATTGCCTTCAATTTTGTCTCAAAAAAGGGGGAAAAGAAAACTCAGTAGAGCAAAATAACTCAAATCTGGTATGCAATTTAATACAACTTATTTTGGCATCCAGTAGACCAAAAATGCCGATCAGCATTGGTCAAGTAAGCTCGAGCTTTTCTTTTGTGACACTAATAAATAAGAACCAACCAGTGGTAACCCTAAATGGCAATAGTGCACTCATCGAGTAGGATAAGCGAAGGATTTTGGGACTCCTCATGTTTGTCCTCGGCATATTTTCCAGCTTCCTGTGGCTATGCAGCCACAAGTTTTACCGTTGTAGCTTATGCTTCTCCACTATCAATCATGGTAAGCTATTTAGTGTTTTAAGTATTTTTTTGCAAATTGGAAAATATAAACTCTAGAACCAACGCAATAGTTTTTCATCTGTTAGATTGAGTCATAGCCCGTGCAAAAACTTAGCAAAGTTGTCAATGCATCTCCACTTTGCCTGAACAGAGGTGTGGAAGCAACTCGCTTCCTTTAATGTTCTTATGGTTCGCGTGACGCTTGTGTTGATGCAAACCACACAAGTGAGAAGAAGCTTAGTTTGGTCATAAAGCTAGGTTATGTGCATTGTTCTTCCCTAGATACAAATTGGCTAAATGTTTATGATTATGAACTTCTTGGCGTTACATAAGGATGATGAGATTCTTCTCTCTTTTTCTCAATACTACAGAAATGGTGATCAAAACGGTTTTCATGCCATCTTTTTGTCTTGTCCATTTTCCCTTTCAGCACCTCTTGGTTTCTCTTTGGGATGCTTGAAAAGGACGATTTTGTGGCGGTAAGTGATACCCTTTTCCTTGTAATCTTCAAACTGAGTTGTACCTTTATGAAACGGACGCAATCCAATCTTCTGTATTAAAGCCAACAATAGCCATTGTTTCTTGGAAATAAGTTGATAATCAATTGATGCCTGTTTTTCAAGTAAATTACACCTGATTCCGCTCCACATTCTCGAACTATTGTCAATGGCCCTCTCCTTATTCAGCAAGCATACATCAGAAATGAGTTATAAATTGGATGCTTAGCTGTCCAAACTCTCAATTTTATGTAGCAATTAAGCAGCAAAATGCAGACTCAATTTCATGCTTCAGTAGTTAAGTATGATTAAGGATGAGAGGTGCACCAGAATTACCGCACTCCCGAAAATACTGCACAGCTAGCTCTTCCCAAAATTTCGCACCGCTCTCCTTTAGTTTCAGCAGAAAGTTCGGCAAGTAAAGCTGAAAATGTTAACACAGAGCATTGACTACAGGACTTGGTCACATGAAATAAACTCTTGCTGGTACTTTATGCAAATTTGTCCAGTAAAGCCACACCTATAAGTTCCCAGAGAAGTTATCAACTGCGAATCCAGGCCAATAGACAAGTTCACAAGCTCATCACAACCTGCATCGACTTTCAACATTTATTAGGCTTCTAGTGGAAGCATAAAAAACTCACACAATTAGTGAAATTGGATAAGTATTACGAGTTCTAATTTCTTTTTCCTTTTCGACCTTCATCACTTACAAAGAAGGGGGACAGTGCCCTTCACCTCTCTTAAATTGGAAACTTGGTATGCTTTTATTTTTTTTACTTTTAAACCGCTTACTTAAAAGTTTTCATGGTTTTCTTTTTCTTCTTATAGTAAATCTTATAGAAGTCACTTCCAACTAAGTTCGTCTATCAATTGCACAAAAAGTGCAATCACAGGTAGGCAGTTACTTATTCCCCTCGAGTCTTCAAACAAGAACTAAGATGTAGGTACGATTTCAGGACATTGAAATGAAAAAGGACAAGTCCATGCTACTAGAGAACAAATGAAGAGAATGAAGCAGCTGGGTAATTTTATCTAGATAACAGCAAGGACTAATTGCAATTATATGACAACAGTATTACATATTCAAACTGACTTTTACCGCCAAACAACTTCTTCAATTGCCTGGCCTAGAGAAGATGCTAGAGTAAGAGGAAGTAACAGAAGTAAGAAACAGACGCTTCTTAATTCCCCAGACATGTATGGATGAGGACAAAAAGAGAGACATTTAAGCCAAACAGCAACTTCTTTTTTTTGTTCTATATAGATCACTTCTCTTGTTACTATGCTACCTCTCATCACCAGCGTCACTTGGGAAAACTTCTTCCGCTCCACATTTCTTTCTGCATGGTTTTTGCCTTCTGGTTCCCGGAGTACTAAAGGATTTGTTTCAAACTCCTTTCAGGTGTTCATTTATAAGATTCAGGACATGGTTGATGCATTGCATTTGGCGTTTGGAATATTTGGTTGGTTTTCATTTCCATATAAAGTTCCTTTGTTTATTACTCTGTAATTGCTTTTCCTGGACCTTTGGTTCTGATGCCAATTCATAATGCATTGAAACAGGAAATGAACTGGTTTGTTCCTTTTCTTGGCACCAGTGTAAGCATCCTACAAGTTATGCTTTCCACATATTTTAATATGTACATGCTTTACTAGTTTAGTAAGAATATCGATCTATGTCACTCCTCTTTCTTCCGCTTGCGCTTCATTAATTTCATTCAAAGTTTGCTGCAATCTCGTGATTCAGTCTTGATTACTACTCCAATGGTATACCCCCCCCCCCCCTCTCTCTCTCTCTCTCTCTCACACACACACGCGCGCGCGCGTGCACGCACACGCTCAAGCATCCACAAACACAAAATTTATCTTCCGAACAAAGTGGCTGTGTCCAAGTTAGAGATTATTGACAACTTTTGCAGTGCCCGATTATGTCTTCTTGTTTTTATTTTTCCTACACCAAAACTTTTTCAAGATGGTGATTTTCCTTTTTTTTAGTTGGTAAGTCTAAGACATAACCAACAGTCAACAGCTAATTTCTTATTTATTAATGGCAGGCTTACGTTTAAGAGGATCATTATGAACAATTCTACGGAAGAGTTTTCAGGCATACCATACATGATGACCCTGCTCAACTGCTTGCTTGCCACCTGGTAAGTTTCTTGAACATCCTTTCAGCTACTTATTTTCACCTCGATTTCAATCAGCTGAGTTTCTAGACGACCTTCATTAAAATGTTTTATTACCAGCAGTAAACAATTTTAAATTGCCATCTCACCTTTGTATTTTCTTCCTTGTAAATTTCCTGGTGAATTGCATTGTGCTTTGTCTTATGTGGTTAAACTCTTGTAATTTAGCCATGTCAAGGACTTCGTTTCCCGGTATTACAAGCAAACTACAAATTTTACAGCATAACACAATCAAATTTCTAGTACAAGGATAATAAGAAATATTACTGGAAAAAAGAGAATCTCTTACAACTTAAATGTGACAGTCTTGCTTGGAGTCATGTTCGCTAGATGGGTGTGAAGGCGTCCGATATGGATGCCACGTCAAGCCACCATGCCGAACTCTTCTGCTTTCCTGAGATAGTAATATAGGTGTAAGACTCTCAAAATCTCTAATAAGTAATAAACTTTTTTCTATAAAAAAAATTGCGCTTGAAATATCACTTAAATCAAGTCAATACATACCTTCGTTGGAATATTCTTAATCCTTCAATTTTGACTCGATTGAAATGGAGAAGAAAGTCAGTAAGTACTATTTTGTGCTAAGAAATCCAGAACTCTTTGTATTTGTTTTTAACTGCATCTTCTTATATGAACACTGACCGGCTAATTTACCCTTGATCATTGAATAGGTATGGCCTGCCGTTTGTGACACTATCTAATAAGAACATACCAATGTCAAACATACATGGGACTGGTGCAATCATGGAGTCCCGTATATGTGTTGATCTTCCTCACATTTGCACCCAAGAAGGAGAAGGGAAGGATTTTAGGGCTTCTGATATTCATCCTTGGCATGTTCTCTGCCATTGCCTTTATTTCCGTATTTGCTCTCCATGGCCAAAAGCGGAAGCTTTTATGTGGCTATGCAGGCTGCAGCCACAGTATTTTCCATTATAATGTAAGCATCTCCTCTCTCAGTCATGGTAAGCAATATAAGTTAACAGCACTTCTGCACATCACATACTCTGATTCAAAGAGAACTTCTTTTGAATCATAATATTTATCTTCTTTATTTATCTTGGTGCAACAATTTTAAACTTGCGGGGTCCACACACACACAAACACACACACACACACACTCCCACAAATATGCATATATATGTTGAACCTTTTGTTACATAAAGGTTTGTTGAATACTTATATTATGAACTTCTTAATCTCCATGGGTTGGTGCCTTTAGTTTTTCTGAAAGGGGATGGTGTTTCTTCAACGGTGATCAAAACAAGAGTGTGGAGTTCATGCCATTCTTTTTGTCCTTGTTCATTTTCCGGTACTTCTTGGTTTATCTTTGGTTTACTCGAAAAGGACAATTTTGTGGCTGTAAGTATTTTCCTGAAAGTAACTGGAAATTTTTGTTCCGCTATCTCAATCTGGACTTCTTGATGTAGAAACATGTCCGAATTCCTTTCGGCTAATTGAATTTCATAAAACGGTGGTGCAGGTTCCTAACGGTTTTGGAAGTGGGTTAGGTGCAATACAGCTAATCCTATATGCCATCTACTGCAAGAACAAAGGAGAAAAAAAGGAAAACCACTGCAGATGGATTCCTAGAGAAGGGACTCGGCAGCAATGGCAATCCTTACCAAGAGAATATATCGAGCAAGCATCCACCGCAAGAAGGACACGTCGAGACACGTGTTTGAACAGCATTGACACAACTGTCAACCCCCCACCCCCAGAAGATTTGTCCCTTCTAGTTTTGTCACTTGGGCCGAATTTAGCTTTCCTAATACCAACAAAAGCGGGATGTGTAGGTGAAGTTGAGGTCATGCCCTTTTTGGTTGGTTTTAACTCGTGATACGTTGATATTCCAGATTAGGTACAGTTGCAGCTTGCCATCAGGCCATTGTCACTATCACCATCACCCACTAAAACCACCGGATCACCAGCACTGTTGCGCAAAAACGTTGCCGCTGCGTTGAACTCATATGTATACCGGACAACATGCTAGAGATTCAAGATGATTCCACTCTCATACTGACTCACGACGCACTACACGGAAATCAACCCCCTTCTCCGATGAACCACAACGCTTCTCATGATAGTCAACCACTTTCCCCCGTGATGGAGGCAGAAACCCATAAAAGTTGCCACGAGAAAGTTGGAAGAGATCTATCGGAGGAAGCAACAAAAAGCTCAAAAATGCTCATGTTTTTAATAATGATCTAAGCAAAGAATGTCATACAAGAACAGAGGAGATCCTGAATTTTGGCAATAGTCCACCGCCAGAAGTCAAAACCAAGTCTTACAGAGATGCAGTATCAAAACCCACTACTGCAACAGTAAACTTTGATTCCCACTTGGAAGATACGACATCTGATGAGGAAGATGATGAGGAGTCAGAGGAAATAAGAGAGGAAACTATGGAAGATGATGGGGATGAAAACCCATTGCTACCAAAAATAGTTCTATCCTCGAATCTTATCAGAAAAATTAGGAAGCAATGGAAATCAAGCTTGATAATCAAATTGATGGGGAAGACCATCGGTTACAGAGCTCTAACAACAAGATTGAGAAATCTGTGGAGTCTATAGGGGGACTTTGACATGGTGGACCATGATGAAGGTTTTTTCCTGATCAAATTTCACTATCCAGAAGATCACCAGCTTGCAGCATGTGGAGGACCCTGGATTATTTTAAATCACTACTTAACGGTTAGAGATAGGGAGCCTGACTTCAAACCATCAGAAGCCAAAGAAACTAAGACGGCAATCTGGATCAGATTGCCTGAACCACCGATCGAGTATTATGAAGAAAAGTTCTCTTCAAAATTGCTAGAAAATTTGGAAAACCGATCATAATCAACATGATTACGGCAACCTCTTGCGCGGGAAATACATGAGAGTTTGCATTGAAATGGATCTATCTAAGCCTCTAATTCCTGCTTATATATATTAAATAACCGGAAATATAATGTTGAGTATGAATACTTAGGTAATTTTTGTTTCGTTTGTTAAATAGGTTAAGTATGTGCTCCAAAGTACATCATATCTGCACTCGCTTAGGTGCAAATGATATCAACCTCAGGCGCATACATATAATTTTGTTGTAGTATTTGCATTTCTGAACATCTATTTTTTTATTTTTTTTTGAAACAGGAGAGCTTTATTTAATTAACAAAGTATGAGCCACACAACTTAGGATGGTCTCCCACAAGCATCGATGTACAAGAGATTTGACACAAAAAAATCGGTGCATGATACCGAAACTGAAAATCGTTTCGCTAATTCACACAAAAGTTTGTTTTTCCATGCGCATGAGAAGTTGTAAACTACCACGAACACTTAAAGAGTACCCTACGGCTAGTAACCAGTGTCTCAATTAAAAGGGCAGGGGATTTCCTTTTTAAAGAAGGGCGACAACATTTTAATGATTAGATCAAATAAATGTATTTCTAAAGTTCGTGTCCTAGGCAAGCATGAGACCACCCCCGACCCCGTACCATTCAGCAGAGTGACCATCAATGTACCATAAGCGGCGCGTGCATCCGGCCTCCCAACTTCCTAGGTGGTCTCTAATCAGAGCAGCAACACCTCATTTGCAGAATGTGGCTTGGTGCTTCTATCGGTATTGATCTTCATCCATTGATTCAAAGGAAGTTTCCATCCAACATAGATTGATTTTTTTTTGTTTTTTGTTTGGGGGGGGGGGGGGGGGGGGGTACTGTTTTGATGAAGGAAAAAAATGATAATCTCGAGCGTGGGTACTAGCTTCCTTGATGTCAGAGTTGTTGCAGAAATATTCATTTGAGATAGCTAATTTATTATGATGGTTCCAAATGAGGGATAAAGTAAGCAAATAGGCTGTTCCACGGGATTTGAAGAGGGCCAGTGATACGGCTACTAACCATGTTAGTTTTACACCAGCCATGGAAGAGTACGTTTAAGCTATGATCAGTGATGGCTTTGGGGCTAGCAGATTCCCCGATGTTTTTATTGGGGGACAACTCCTAATGCAGTGGTCAACTGTTTCACTTAGGCCACAAACATGCAGAAAGTTTTTGATGATTAGCCAAGGGAGATATGGTTTGGACAGGGAGGGGCATAATGGGGGTATTTCCAAATCCAAATCCATATCTAATCGATTACCTTTGATGACCTTGGATTCGGGAAGCAATTATAGGCAGATTTTATTGTACATTCACCCTTATCCTTGGCCCAGATGATGGTGTCAGATTTGTCGTGATAAACAGGGAGGGAAATGGATGAGATCTACGGTAAAGCTTGGCAAATTCCCCTGAAGATAGACTTTCCCTATCCCAAATATGATATTTTATGACATCATTAACCTGTATGTTATACGCATGAGAAGGAAGGGGGCCTGTGAAGAGGTGACGGATCACCCCGGCAAGGAGCCAGTGGTGGCGCCAAAAGGAGATAAGCATTCCGTTCCTAATTTGCCAACGAGTTAAATTTGCGATTGTATCACGAGCACTGATTATCTGCTTCCAGAAAGAAGAATTACTAGGCCTTGGTTTAGCCTTCCAGATAATCTCGTTAAGGTGGTTTTTATCTCTCAAAGTAAGGTTTTGTAACTTTTGAGACTGTTTTCATAAACGCCAAACCAAGTTTAGGAGCATGGCCTTGCGGTCTTACAGATTCTTAAGCCTCCAGCAGAGCAAGGCGTAGTAATATTTTCTTAACTAAGAGCATGCCAATTTTTTTTTTCCAGTTTCAGAGTGGTCCCATAGGAAGTTTCGACTTAAGGAGTCAAGTTTAGCAGCCATTACATTGGGGAGCACATATGCTTGCATAGTGTAGGTGGGCATTGAATTGAGCACCGATTTGATTCGGGTAGTACCGTCCATTAAGGATAAGGAGCGGGTCTTCTAGGCGGCCGATTTGGTACGAGTCTGCTCCAAATGGTGATCGAAGCAGCCAACTACCTACTTTTAGAACTTGTATGTGACAAGGATCCCAGCTTCCAAGCTAAAATACTAGTAGCGAATATCCCGAGGGGTATTATTAAAGAAGAGGATCACTTTGGATTTACCGGTATTGATATTAAGTCCTGCTTTCGTACTGAAAGAATTTAAATTATTGAAAAAGTTACCAAAATTTACTCTGGTGGCACGTCCAACAAGAAGGATATTATCCACAAATAAGACATGAGGAATGCCCAGGCCAGAGTGGGCAACCTTTTTAGGTTTAGTATGTTCATCATTTTCTGTCTGCATAAGAATTTAAAGATAGTAAGTTATAGGATAAACAAGTAGGGCGAAAGTGGGTTTCCTGTACGCAGAGGAATGGTTGACCATGCCAAAGAATTGCATATTGAACAGAAAAAACACAACTCATAATGAGAAGGATAAAGTTTTTAGGAAAACCTTCCTTCAAAAGTGTCTCAAACATGAATATCCAATTCAGACGATCATAAGCCTGTTCTATATCAAACGTAGCCGTAGAGAGTTCTCCCTTATCCTTTTTACATCTTGTATCTTAGAAAAGTTCATTTACAAGGATGATTTTATCCGCCGCACGCAGTCCCTTCAAGAAACTCGTCCGACGAGGGTGAATAGTAGTATCAATGATATTAAACAGACAACTTACCAAAATACGAGAAACAATTTTATAAGTAGTACTAAGCATGCTATGAATGGGTAATATTTTCCATATGCGAATTTTTGGGTACAAGGGGAATGTCAGTTTATGGATCTTTTTCGGATGCGAATTTTAAACATCTATTTGTGGACCGACATTAAAGCCCAGTTTCAAAATAGGGAAAAAAAAAAAGGTTCCTTTTGAGTTTTTTTGAGTCAACAAAAGCAACCCTCATTTAACAACTTTACTAAAAAGGCTTCTTAGTTGGTTTTCGCTTAATAACAAGTAACAAGTGTCTAAAGTTGGTCTCTCACGCATTGGAGGTTGGATTCAAATTATATAATATAAATATTAATTTCAAAAGTCAATCCAAAAATTTAATTAATCTAACGCGTCACGTATTACTCGAGGGCAGAGGGGAGTGGTGCAAATCCCGGCTCAAATTTCTCTCATAAACTTGAATTAGGTAACAAATTTCTTTGAAAAATTGCTAGGAATGTCTCATTGATGACACTGCTGCATCCAAGAACTTCTCCACCTTTTCTCTTCTTCCCAAACCTTCCCTCAAACCTCCATGCAACATCAGTCACATTCACACCCCCCAAGCTAACCAATAAATGTAGCTCAGTGGCAGTTCTGCCTTCTCTTATTCAGTTCACTTCACAGCCATAACCTCAGCTCTGCATCGCACCCCATTACTTCCCAATGAAACTCCACGGCATTGCGGCCATCACTTCCATATGGGTCACACTGGCAGCACTCCTCATCCACACCGAGTCAGCTCAGCCCCCATTCTCATGCGACTCATCCGACCCGTCAACCAGAACATACCCATTTTGCAACAAGACGTTGCCGATCCCCCACCGCGTCCAGGACCTCGTAACTCGCCTCACACTCGACGAGAAGGTCTCCCAACTCGTTAACTCGGCGCCCGCGATTCCGAGACTCGGTGTCTCCGCTTACCAGTGGTGGTCCGAGGCGTTGCACGGCGTTTCGAGGCACGGGAAGGGAGTCCAGTTTAATGGGACTATCAAATCCGCCACCATGTTCCCACAAGTCATTCTGACTGCGGCCGCATTTGATTCCCATCTCTGGTATCGTATTGGTCAGGTGAGTCATGAGTGAGTCAATGCCGAGTTAGACTGTTACAATCATTCATTACAATGGAACTAAACGAAAAATTAGCACCGGAATAAAGTTGCCAAAAGCTGTAGGGTAAGTTTTAACTTTGGTTCTTTAAGTTTGCTCAAATCTTCTAAATGGTCCTTCCTATCTAAAATGTTCCTAGTTGGTCCTTTAGGTATCATTTTTTTGTCCCCAAAGTGGTCCGTAGGCCGTTAAGTCAATTCATATGATGGTTTGACTGAAGGGTAAATGCGAAAAACTATCGCAATGGGCAGACAAAGTAACTGAGAACCTAAAGCAAAAAGTAAAAATTCACAAATAAGTATGTTGGAACTAATACTGAAAATTGTGATTTTCTTCTATCTGGTTCTCATTTTTTATTTAAGTTTCTTCTAGTTCTTGGTTTTTATTTTCCATTTTTACTCCTCAAACAAACCAAACATAGAGGAGTAAGGATTAGTTTGTGGACAGAACCAAAAATAAAGGACTAACGTGAAACATTTCAAAGATGATGCACCATTCAGAATATTTGTACAAACTTTAAGTACTAAAATTATGATAATCCGTAGGGGCGTATGATAATCTCGCTTCATACTTGCTGAATAAGTGCAGTATTATGTTGATGGCAGAATGACCGTTTCATCACTTGATAGCTTAAGCTAAGGGTCATCTTCTGCTATCAAGTTTTCATCACTTGATAGGTTAAGCTAAGGGTCATCTTATTGCTTAAGCTATGAAGTGATGAAACAGTCATTACTTTCATATGAAATTCAAATGACAAGAGTAGGCAGTTTCAATCCTTATCATAAGGCCTTGCAGCTTCACCAATGTTTAAGTTTATCTTCAATTTGATTTTTTGTGAATATGTGTAGGCAATTGCAGTAGAGGCTAGAGCAATGTACAATGAAGGGCAAGCGATGGGAATGACATTTTGGGCACCAAACATAAATGTGTTCAGGGACCCAAGGTGGGGGAGAGGGCAAGAAACGCCTGGGGAAGACCCATTGGTTACAGGCAGATATGCAGTCTCATATGTTAGAGGAATACAGGGGGACAGTATAAGAGGTGGGAAGCTCAAGGACGGGCACCTTCAGGCCTCGGCTTGTTGCAAGCATTTCACTGCCTATGATTTGGATAGCTGGACAGGCGTCAATCGTTTTGGCTTTGATGCTCGTGTAATCCTCTCTCATAGCTTTCGATTAGAATCTGCGTTATTCTTTGATGTTACAGCTTTATCAGGCATCAGGTAGAGGTCCTTAATATGTTCGTGGATACACTAGTCCTTTTGTCATTTCGTATTGTATCTTAATAACGTGTGCATGTCTCTCAATTTTCTGTTGTTAGCATCAACTTAACGTCTTCTAAAGTAGAAGAAGGAAACGAAAGTGAACATAATCCACAACTTCAAATATAAAGTACTCTTACTTTCTGCAAAAGAAACGGATTAGGCATCACTCGAATTCATGTCACGGGGTTTTAGTTTTCTATTTGCAAGGAAAAAGGTTACAATGAGGTGATTTCACTTTTTGAGTTGTTTTACTTGCTTCACTTGAGGCATTTGAGCATATAAGTGTTAGTAGACGTTTTGTTTCTTTCAAAAATCAATTCCGTTCCCTTCCTCTCAAAATGGGGTGGGACTATTCAGGTCACGAAGCAAGATATGGCAGATACATACCAGCCACCATTCCAGAACTGCGTAGAACAAGGAGAAGCCAGTGGAATAATGTGTGCTTATAACCGTGTTAATGGGGTCCCAAATTGTGCTGACTACGATCTCTTATCAAAGACTGCTCGTGGACAATGGGGTTTTCAAGGGTAAATTTGCCTACAAAGTTTTTTAATCCCATATGAGGTGTTATGGTTTAGCCGTATTGCAAAGTGTTCTTCAATTTTTGTTATATCAGGTATATCGCGTCAGACTGTGATGCGGTCGCTATCATTCATGACGTCCAAGGCTATGCGAAATTGCCAGAAGATGCAGTTGTTGATGTGCTTACAGCTGGTATATCAGACTGCTCCCACACATGGTTATGGACGCATCTTCTACATTACATGATTAATTATGAATCTTACTTTATATAGAAGCTACATTAGCTGGACTTCCATAAGCACCTAGTGATATTCAACAATACTTCCTTTTTCTTTCAGGCATGGATGTCAACTGTGGTTCCTACTTGAAGAAATACACCAAATCAGCAGTTCAGCAGAAAAAATTGTCCGAATCTGAGATAGACAGAGCCCTTCACAACCTGTTCACTGTACGAATGAGATTAGGACTTTTCAATGGCAGCCCAAATGAGCAGCTTATGGGCAACATCCGCCCAGACCAGGTCTGCACCCAACAGAACCAGGACCTCGCCCTAGAAGCTGCTCGAAGTGGCATTGTCCTACTAAAGAACTCCGCCAGGCTCCTCCCTCTTTTAAGGACCGAAGCCATGTCCCTTGCTGTAATAGGACCCAATGCTAATGTTACTCAAACACTTCTTGGAAACTATGAAGGCCCTCCTTGCAAGAATGTTACCATACTTCAGGCACTTCAGGGCTACATGAAAAACACAATGTATCACCAGGGTTGCAATGCAGTAAATTGCACTTCTGTTGCTATAAATGAAGCAGTGAATATCACAAAAAATACAGATTATGCCATTTTGGTAATGGGATTAGATCAAAGTCAAGAGAGGGAGAGTCATGACCGAGTGGATTTGGTGCTTCCAGGGAAGCAAACAAGTCTCATCCTAAGTGTTGCTAAAGCCGCAAAGAAGCCTATTGTACTAGTGCTGCTTTCTGGAGGTCCAGTTGATGTTTCTTTTGCCAAAGATCACAAAAAGATTGGAAGCATCTTATGGGCTGGTTATCCGGGCGAAGCAGGAGGCATTGCCATTGCAGAAATCATCTTTGGGGACCAAAATCCCGGTGAATTTCATTGATATAATTGTCCGGAATACACTTAGCTACTAACTCCTAATCCTTTCATAGTTTGTACGTTTGCTCTATGCAGGGGGGAGATTGCCCGTGACTTGGTATCCGAAAGATTACATCAGAATAGTTCAAATGACAGACATGAGAATGCGGCCTGATCCATCTACGGACTATCCTGGTCGCACATACAGATTCTACAATGGCACAAAAGTGTTCGAATTCGGACATGGTCTTAGCTACTCAAATTACATATATGAGTTCAAATCTGTCACCAAAAACAAGTTCCACTTCGACAGGTCATCAACTGCCAAGGTTGTCGAAAACTCAGTTGCAGTTGGATATTTAGTCTCAGAGATGGCTACCGAGCTATGCCACAACTCAAAGTTCACGGTTACCGTAGTAGTTGAGAATGATGGAGAGATGGCTGGCAAGCACCCGGTATTACTATTTGCAAGGCCAGCCAAGCTTACTAATGGCAATGTGATGAAACGATTGGTCGGATTCCGGACGGTAAGTTTGGTTGCTGAAGGTAGAGCAGAAGTTAAGTTTACACTAAATCCTTGTGAGCACCTTAGTGAAGCTAACAAAGACGGTTTGATGGTGATTGAAGAGGGTTCTCATTACCTTGTTGTGGGAGATAAAGAGTACCCCATTAGCATGGTAGGATGATAAAGGTGGTGTTGACTACTTTTTACTCCAGATCATAAGGTTTTCCATTTTGCCAATGAGAGCTTTTGCTTTACTCTTGGACCCGATAGCTAGCCGGCCTAACTTTTTGGGTCAAATTTGGCCAAGCATAGCAATCAATAACTATTGGAACAGCAAGTACAAAGGGTTGTAGTAAGGAAATCACCTAGGTTAAACCCTAAACAGTTGGTCTACTCTTCAAGAAAGTTCGCTCAATTCCTTGACTTTCTGAGTTCAAACCTTCAGGCAAGCACCCAAGAGGAAAAATACTCCTCTATGGGTTATCTTGTCCTGTCACTTTCTACACTAAGTTTCTTTTCAACAATGGACAAACAGGAAAAGAGCTATTGAAGAAGAAACTATAACGCAGTTCAACAATTATGCAGCTAATGCTTTCATTTTACAAGAAGCCCAGATTCACCTTAAAAATTCCAATTAGGGATGGCAATTTGGGACTAATTGGAGCTCTTCCGCATTGAGTTATGCGATGTGGTGGAGCATCAGATGCAAGTCCACTCATTCGGTTAGAGCTTTAAACAATCCCTTCATGTTTTACATCCATTAACTATAGGACAGTGGAAATCATGACAATTTTTACAAGAAGTGCCTAGCTTTTGGTATTGGTTTTGAGTGAACTAAGCTTAATCAAGGGAACTCCCTCATTGTCCTCGTGCCGTTGAGTCGGTGCTTTTAGAAGTCAACGTGTGGCTTTTAAGTTTGCATCGTGAGTCAATTTAAGTCCTTTTAGCCTTTTAGTGGGCTTGCGACCGGAGCAATAGTCATTTCCTTCAGGGTTAATTACTTTCGGCATCTCTGAGATTTATCCTAAAATACACACAGACCCACTATCTTTGAAAATTACATTCCACTCCAAAAATTAAATTTTCTTTGACGGTGTTAACGGCTGGTCTTAAAAAGATGTTTCTACCCTCGTATATAACTACACAGTATCTCTTGGGTTTTGGAGGGAAATCAAGACGTCTGGCTCTTGGGTTACAGACTTCGAGAGAGAGGAGAGAGGGAAGTTGGCACAAAAGGAAAAACGGGATCAAAATCGATCCCGTTTCTTGAAGGCTGCGAAATCGAACCCAACGGCGAAGACGACGACGACGGTAGCCTGAACGGTGGTACTCTAGTGAAGATTGTGGATGGTTGTGCAAACACAAAGGTATGTTTTCATACCCTTTTCATCTGATCACAATCATTTCGTCTAGTTTCTTAGTATTTTTAAAACTGCTATGAATGATTTTTAACAACGAAGCCTTAATTTAAGTCTCTGTTCTGTTTAAGCATATGCATGTTGAGTCTCTGATGTATGTAATCATGGGCATGTTGAGTGTATGGTTATTGCATGTTGAGTGCATGGTTTTTACATGTTAAGTGCATGGTTATTGCATGTTTAGTATATGATTGTTGCATGTTGTATGTAGCACTAGCAGAAAACCCTAAATAGAGCCCTCCTTAGAGCCCTAATCGAAAGCCCTAAATTGAAACCCTAATTGACTACTTAATCAAATTAAATCCCTAATCGACACTGAAATTGAAGCCCTAATTCAATTTCGTTTTCGAAACCCCAATTGAAAAGTCAATTGAAACCCTAATTGACTACTTAATCAAATTAAATCCCTAATCGACATTGGAATTGAAGCCCTAATTCAATTTCGTGTTCGAAACCCCAATTGACAACTCAATTGAAACCCTAATTGACTGCTTAATCAAATTAAATCCCTAATTAACACTGAAATTGAAGCCCTAATTCAATTTCATGTTCGAAACCCCAATTGACTACTTAATCAAATTAAATCCCTAATCGACCCTAAAATTGAAGCCCTAATTCAATTTCGTGTTTGAAACCCCAATCGACAACTCAATTGAAACCCTAATTGACTACTTAATCAACTTGCCCAGTTAAAAACTTAAATTAAAGCCCTAATTGACACCCAAATGGAAACCCTAATAGATAACTAATTAACATACCTAATTGACAGCTTTGTTAAAGCCCTAATTGATAAATAAAATAATATTATTTCAAATTGGCAAGTTAATTACAGCCTTGTTTGACAGCTTAATCGACATCCAAGTTAACTCTCTTTGTATATACATTACAGAAATGCATACCCTGCTGGTCCACTACTGTAACACAGCCAGAGAGGTTGAGAATGTAGATTCAGACATATACAATTACATGGAGTTGCTAAGTGATGCAACTGAGCTATGTTTGAAAGACCTCCCCCCTAGGCTAGGTTTATGCCTTGACATATACTTCATGTTGCCTGGAACTCAGGTCAGGGCTGAACTAAATTCTGATAAGGCTTTAGTGGACATGTTTGCACTATATGAGAACTCTAGGGATATACATGTCTACTTAGAGACTGATAGGGCTGAACCTGGGGCAGTTTGTTATCCAGAACCAAGCAGTCAGACAGCTAGAAATGAGGATTTGAATGAAGTAGAAGAAAGTGAAGGGGACAGCAGTGATGAAAAAGAAGAAAGTGAGGGGGAAATACATCTGTCCAGTGATGATTCTGAGGACTTTGATTGGCAAGGACTAGGAGTGAGTGGGAGTGATGAAGAGTCAGGGACTAATGATGAAGACACTGAGAAAGATGATGATAAGCCAAGTGATGAAAAGTTGTCAGAATGTGATGATGATGATGATGAAACCCCCTTGTACAACAGTGATGAGAATGTAGATGTGGCAACAATAAATGTAGACAGATTTATGAATGGGAAGTTTTTTCAACACAAGGAAGGGGAAAAAATTGAATTGCATCAGGGTTTATTGTTTGAAGATGTAGATCATTTTAGGGAAACTTTGAAGGACTATACCATTAAGAATGGGTTTAAACTGGTGAGAGATAAGAATGAGAAGACAAGGGTGGCTGCTCATTGTGGCAGCTCTGGATATGCCTGGAGAATACGTGCAACCAGTATCCCTGATGGCACAACATTTAAAATTAAGAAGTGTGGCCCTGAACACACTCGTGTAATGGCCACTACTAACAAAGAAGACAATTCTACTTGGATCTCAGAGAAGCTGTTTAAATACATTCGAGGAAATCCTGACATCAGTTTGGGTGGTCTACAAGAATTGTTGGCTGAGAAGTTTGGTGTAGAGGCCCATAGAATGCAGCTGTATAGGGCCAAAAGGAAGGCACTAGAAAAAATAGAGGGGTCTCATGCTGAGTCATACAAGAAGTTATGGAGGTATGCGCATGAAGTGATGAGGACTAACCCCGGTAGCTTGTTCAAGCTTGAAACTTAGAGGGTTAGTCCTAACTTGGATTTGCCTCACTTCCATAGGCTATTCTTCTCATTTACAGCTATCCAAGATGGCTTTAGACATGCTTGTAGGCCTTTTCTTGCAGTTGATGGATGTCATCTCAAGGGGCCTTTTGGAGGTGTGTTACTGGCTGTTGTGGGTCTTGATGGGAGTAATGGGTTGTTCCCTGTGGCTTTTGTTGTGGTTGAGAGTGAGAACACACAGAGCTGAAGGTTTTTTCTACATCATTTATTCAGCATAATTGGGGATGGTTCTGGGGCTAAGCCATGGGTATTTATGTCTGATGGCCAAAAGGGTATTGAGAATGCCTTAGCTGAGATCATACCATAGGCAAGTCATAGGAGGTGCTGCAGGCATCTCTACTATAACTTCAAGGCTAAATACCCTGGCATCAAGTTGAAAACATATTTCTGGGCTGCTACTAAGGCATATAATGTTGATGACTTTAACCTTGCCATGGGTCAAATGAAGGACTGCTCACCAGAAGTAGCTGAGTGGTTAAGTGGGCATAGGTTAGAGAGTTGGGCTAGGCACATTTTTGACCATGCTGTTAAGAATGAACATGTAACTAGAAACATTGTTGAGTCCTTCAATAATTGGCTAGGGAACCTGAGAGAAAAACATGTGCTATCTTTGGTTGATACTATTAGAACTAGGTTGATGTCCAAGGTGCATGAAAGGTTTGAAAATGCTGCCTCTTGGGATGGTAAGGTAGCTCCCAAGATTGTGAAAAAATGCAACCAAGCCATTGCTCAGTCTAGGCATTGTAACATAGTGATGTGTGCTGGGGGTACAGAATTTAAGGTGGTTGATCTTGGGAAGGTGCACGTGGTTGATCTTCAAATGAGGAGTTGCTATTGTAGGGTTTGGAATATAACTGGCATACCTTGCAAGCATGCAGCAGCATGCATCAAAACTAGGAGAATGGAAGTATTAGATTTTGTGGATGTATGCTAGAGCAGGGACACATACTTGAAGACCCATGGTGGGGTCATGCACCCAGTGCATAATGAGTCCCAATGGCAGCCTACTCCAGGGGATCCCTTGCAACCTCCACCATTAAGAAGGTTACCAGGAAGGCCAAGAAAAGAGAGGAAAAGGGCTGCTGATGAACCTACTAAGGAAGGCAAGAGGTCATGCACCATAAAATGTGCAATTTGCAAGGAATTTGGGCACAACAAAAGGACCTGTTAGAGGGCACCAGTTAGAGGCATTAGTAGGGGCACTGCTGCAACTGGTGGCAGCCAAGCTGGTGGCAGCCAAACTGGAGGCAATCAAGTGGGGAGGCAGTCAAGTTAGCATGAATATGGATGCAAGTATACTAACTGTGGTTTTGATTTTGGTTTACTATGATTTAGTTTACTTATGACTAAATGTAGTTTTGAATTTTTGAACAGGGAGGACCTACTGTGGGGGGTTCTAGTCAAGAAACCATGCCTTAGCTGCTGCTAGTGTGCAGCATTTTTGTGTACATACACGGTGAAGATTCATTTTGTGAAGATTACAGAAACTGTGCAGATTCCTTTTGTGAAGCTTATTGAAGACTTTGAAAATGGTTTTGATTGCTGTGACTGAAGACAAGTTTTTGAAGTTATAGTCACAGTGGGAATAGGTTAACTGTAGGTTACAGTTAGGTTGACTACAATATTCAAATTGTAAACTTTAGGTTTTAGTCAACATTGATGTTTTTAATCATGTTTGTCAACATTTGGATGATGTAAACTCTATTTGCACAATGTTAACATTTGGATGATGAATGGTGTTCTTAGTGAGCTAATGTGTACTCAGTTTCAATATGTTGCTCAGTTTTAAGATCTTACTTATTTGTATAGAATGTGAAGTGTGTTAGAAGCATTGGTTAGGGTAGGTTGTGCTTGTGTTTGAGTTTGAAAATTGCAACTGGTAGAATTTGTGCGTGGTAGGAGCAGATTGTGTATTTGAACAATCATACTTTTGAGCATGTTGGTAGTTATGTTGAGGACTTGGTTTGTGTATTGTCTTGGAGATTGAATTGAGCAGGCTGTGACCCGCATTTTGTGGTTAGACCATTTGAGCAGGTTGATTGCTTGTGCTCTTTGTGCAATGTGCACAAACCACAAGCCCCCTTAAGAAAGCATAAATACTCCATTTGCTTAGAAAATAGATAACCAACCTCTTTATTTGTCTAGAAAATATATAACCAAGATGTTCATTTCCCTAGAAAATTTCATTGCAACCATAGATACTTCATTACATTCATTACATGAACCCTAGAAAATTAGAGAGTACAATTTCTCTCATTGGTTGCATTACATAACCATACACCACATTCCTCATTTGTTAATGACAAAAACTATCATCAACATACACATCCATGAGGAAATTAAAGAACTAATAACCAACATCTTCAACATTGCTTGATTAGACTCAATTAGCTGTAATTTTTGACTCCTTACAACTTCATTTGCCTTAAGCAAGTGCATCCTCGATTCTTCATTGGTTTCATGCCTTTGAATTTCTTCATAAACATCAGGTGAACAGATGATTAACCTTCCACTTGGCTTCAATGTTGCTCTATCAGGATTGCACCAACTAAACATGTTACATCCACCACTTGCACAAGTGAAGAACAACTTCCCCTTGCTTGGCTTCTCATCAAATTCAACAATTCTAAGACTTGCTCTCTTTCTACACCAGCAACTTATGTAGTTAAACCTTAGATCCAACCATTCCTCACTATTTCCTGACCTTGACATTTTTTGGTTAGAAGCAAAAGAATGAAGTGAAGGAAGAAAGGGAGGAAGAAGGAGAAAGAAATGGGTCTGCAGAAGAGAATGAAGAAGAAGAAGAAGAAGAAGAAGAAGAAGAAGAAGAAGAAGAAAAATCCTAAAGGGCAAGAGGGGTTTTATTCAAGAAAGGGAGGGCAGTTTGGGGATGAAAATCCAAAAGGTGAGGGGTTAGAGAATCTTTAGTCGGAGTTAGGGTCTCCGTCAATTTTGTGGGGCTCCGTGAAATGCAGGTACAAGCTTGGCGGAGCGGAGTGTAATTTTCAAAAGATAGAGGGTCCGTGTGTAATTTAGGGTAAACCTCAGGGGTGTCGTGAGTAATTAACCCTTTCCTTAACTAGACACCCCTCCTATGGTGCCCGTACAATTATCTCTCATGATGCTTGTACTATTATCTTTTTGCTGAATTAGTCCACAAACCAATCTTTAGGAGCTCGTGGTCCTTCCATTTCGCATAAACGTTGGCTGGTCTCTTTGGTCACTTTTGTTATATTTTGGATGCTAACCAGATAGGAGGAAGATGGGGCATGTTTACACTCAAAGTATGAGAAAAGTGATTAAAATGATGAAGTTGACTTAAGGAGCCATGATAGAAGGCCATGAGCATTAAAATATTAATTCAGAGACTGACTCAGTAAAATGCTAATTGTACGTAGGACAGTAGATGAGTTTCTTCGATCGTTACTTATTAGGCCAGATAAGGTAGAACTGATCACAGTAGCCTAGACTACGCCAGAAAGTTACCTCACTGCTTGGATAGAAGTTCCTATCAAAATTGCTAGTTTGACTCTCACATCCATCGCAAGGGGGGTAAAGAAAATGATGCTACTCGTTGTCCATATTACCAAAAGCTCAAGGACAACCAACATGCCTAGCGGTCTCCACCTCAATTGTTACGTGGGTGAAGTAAATACAAGCTAGTTTAGGGAGTGATAACGTGGCTCAATAACACATTAGCGAGTTGATTTTCGACCCAATGGTTAGCTTCTATGCCTACCAAGATGAAGTTCTCAAGTACAAAGGAAAAATTTGAGAGGACAAATCATCAATAATTGCATGCTGGGCATAAATGAGGGCATTCTGGCATAAATGGTGCCTACTAAAGGATCTCAATATCATTTTACTGGCTTATAATGAAACAATATATCCAACAATTAGTAGTACACTGTGATATCTGCCAAAGGAGTACGCTTGAAATGTGTGCATGTTTGGTCTATTACGACCACTGCCTATTCCAAACCAACAATGGTCATATATCTCCATATAGTTCATTGAAGGGCTTCCTAAATAGGGGGAAAATATGATATCCTAGTGGTGGTGGATAGACTAAGCAACTATCCTCACTTCCTAGCCCTGGTTCACACTTACACTATTGAGACAGTGGTTCAGGCCTTTCAGTCAATATTCTTAACTTATAAGGAGTGTTATGTACAATTGCAAGTGACAGGGATAAGGTGTTTTTATCTCACTTCTGGCATCCTTGAGGTGTATAACTGGGTATAGACCTAGAAATTGACTCAAATGGCTCTCACTCGCTAAGTTGTTGTACAAAACCAATTTTAATCAATCCCTACAGAGAACCCCTTTTGAGGCATTCTATTGCTACAAGCCTAAACCCTTAGGTCTCCAAAATTTTCAAACAACCTTTACTAATAACCTTCTCAGCTACCTCAAGGAAAGACATGCAATGCTCCAACATCTCAACCATGACCTATAAGAGCAATAATGCAGGATGAAACAACATGCAGATTTACACAGGACTTAATGAGAACTTACAGCAGGGGCCTTGTGTTCCTCAGATTGCAACCTTACAAGCAATCCATAATAGCCCTTCGCAAGAACCTCAAATTATCACCAACATTTCATGGTCCCTGTGAAGTTATTACTCAGGTTAGACAAATGGCGTACAAACTGAAGCTACCATGGCCTTAGTGCAGCTATCCACCCCTATTCTCCATGTGTCCCTCCTCAAGAATAAACTGGACACTCAACTCACACCCTTGGTTGAGTTACCCATCACAGGACCAAAAGGACTGTAATATCCCGAACTTCGGGAGCCAATTAGAATAGTCATCCGTGACCCAAAAAATAAACGGGCGCTAATTTTGAGCAATATTCGGGTATTAGAAGCTGGTGGAAGCTTAAAAATATTTTGGGGGCAAAAATGTAATTTTCAAATTTTTGGGGCATTTTCGTAATTTTGGAAAATCTTGGGAGTTAATTTGGAATTTTGAGGAAAATTGTGGGAGTGCCACCTCATATTTAATCTAACATGACTAAGCTAAATTAAACAATTTAATATGAGATGCATAAGTGAGGATTTTCAGATAAAAAAAAAGAAAACAAAAGAGGCTTTCAGCAAAAGAGAAATAGTGAAGAGAAACAAAAGAAACAGAAAGAAGGAAGGAGAAACAGGGAGGAAAGAAGGAGAGCAGGGGTGCAGGAAGAAGGGAACTAGGAGGGAATCGCGAAGTTCACTCCAATTCTCAAAGGCAATTCTTGCCCTTATTGCGTTTAAATTAGTGTGTGCCTTGTGTGTGTGTGTGTGTGTGTTCTTGAACATATGGGTTACGGATTTGCGAATTCGGTGTGAATTGCGGGTTTAAGTTTGTGTTGGAGTATCCTTAAGCTAGTATAACGGATTTATAATGACTTGGAGGGTGTTAAAAGTGAATCAATTGGTGTTTCGTGAGGTGTTTGTGGGATGAACGTGTCTTGGCTGAAGGTTGAAGATGAATTGTGTGTGTTTGAAGATGAAATAGTAGGTGCCTTAATTTGAACAGTAACTGTTTTGTTATTAAATATATAAAATTAATTTAGGCAGATTTCTCCACGAATTTTCATAAATAGTTAAAGCCAAAATTAGACAAAGTCCAAAACAGTAACCCCCAATATTTTCACAAGACGTACGCTCTGGAAAATTTTGGGAATTTTTGGGATTCGTAAAGAGTACTAAATTTGGGTACCGATTAGGAGAAATTCTGAATTTATTTAGCATAGAAAAACAAGCTATTTTAATCTGAAAATTTCAGTAAAATCTTATTTTACTGATATGATTCCTGTTCTAAAATTTCGTGCCATTTTGAGGCCGATAGGTATTTTTCACGAAACTGGCATTTTAGCGCTCGGTCCAGACACTGGTTAGGGATTTTCGGGCAAAAAATTTCTAAAATACTTTTTAGTCTAGAAATGATATCAGGATACTTAAAATAGCGGGTTAAGATATTTTTGAGATTTTTTCGGTGCCGGAAACCCCCAGGGGTGTTTTGGTAATTTGCCACCCCGAATGGGTATTTTGGTAATTTGACCTAAGAAAGGTATTTTTGCATAAATTTACATATGAGAAGTTTATTTCAGTGATTCTACTTACGAGTAGACCATTTTGGTAATTTAAGTTCGAGAGGGGCATTTCGGTAATTTTACACCCTAGGGACGTTTCAGTAATTTGACATACCCGGTGAGGGGAGGTTCATTTTGGGAGCATGTGTGAGTTCTTATTAAGTTATAATTTTGTTCTATAGGCTGTTTCTAATGGTTCGATTATTCCGTTTAGGTTAAAGTTAAAGACTTTCAGTTAGGATAATTTAGCTGCAGATCCAAGTAAGGGATTATATCTGAACCCTAGGTAAGGACTTTGTCCGAACCCTTATTTCGATTGCTCGTACTCGTAAGTACTCATTTGATTTACTTACGGCTAATGCCGAACTCTGAATTTTGTATGGCTATCAGCATGTTATTGCCCAGAAAATCCCAATATTGAACCTGAATCGATTGTTTGGAAATCTTTTGATGCTCGCCTGTTATTGTGCTGAGCAGATTTGACAATTGTCTGTATTCGTTCTTCCGGATTGTTGTGCTTAAGACTCGATAATTAGTCGTAATCGTTTTTGTTATTTATCAGTGATTTTTCTTCTGAAAGTTCTGATTTCTTCTGAAAATTCTGAATGCTGACTTATGTCTGTATAATTATTGTTATTGAAATCTGAATTGATTTCGGTGATTGAGCTTATGCTAAAGCTCACTGATATTGTTAATTTTTTGTATTGACCTGGGTTATCTGTTCTGTTCTGAGGCAGGCGGTATAAGGCTGGTCTGAATCCTGCATGAAATGTAGGCTAGTACCCAAGTGGACTAGTAATTATTCAGGTACATTATGCATGTGTACATTCTGTTAGTGTGCCGGAATGGCATTGCAATCACCCAGGATCAACGTTGATTTTTTATTTTCTCTGTTCTGTATATTGCCGTAATTGCTACGGTCATAACTGGAAAGTATTCTCTGAAATAAATCCCTTGAGAAATTCAGTGTATTTTGAAAAGAGCGGTCTCTGATGATCTGTGTACGTTTGAAATATCTTAAGGAAACTCTGTTGTATTTTGAAGATGATCTTTTATTAATCGTTCTGGAACCCATCATGGGTATTATTGTTTATTTTGGTATCTGTTTCTGTGAATTTCGGTCATTTTGAGAATCATTGAGTTTTTTTGACGGTTCAAAGTATTTTGGAAATCTTTGTCCGTTGGATTCTTGGAATCGTTTTGTAATCATGTTGGTAGTCCTTGTACGACCTTACTGAGCTCTCAAAAGCTCACCCTCCATTTGATTCCCTTTTGCAGGTGATGATAAGCTGTAGCAGGTTCGGGAATGGTCTAGAGCCTGAGTGAGATTTCGATGAGCCCATCACCACGGTATAGTAAGTCCCCTGCGTGGGTCTGTACTGTTGATTCAAGTTTGAAAAGAACCTAGGTTTTAAGGGTTTGAGTTCAAGTAGGTTTTGTTGTAATCTTGTATTTTGGAGAATTTGAGTCAGTATCGGATTAGATGTTTTAAAGTATGTGTTAGTAAACAGATTTGACAGGTTTGATGTGATCTGGGAGGTTAACGACCCGGGAGTTCGGGGCAGCGGAGCTTCGGATTTCGGGGGCGTTACAAGGACAATTCTTAATGAAACCCATACCAGTGCTTGACTGTTGCATTATATAGCATCCTAACACGCTAGTAGCACATGCCTTCATCAAATGGTCGAACACTATGCATGAGGGAGGAAACTTGGGAGGATTGGGCTGTCATCAAGCAACGATTTCCATAATTTAACCCTTGGATCAAGGGTACACTCTAGGGGTAGGAATGATTCTAGGGCTCTAAACCACCATTTAAGGTGCACATTCCTTGTCCCAACTAAGCTGCTGCAGCCACGCATTACTGCCTTAAATGCAATGGCTACTCAATGATTCGTCTTAAATCACACAAATGGCTAGACTATGTTGTTTACGTACTAGTCAAATAAATCTGTCTATCTATTAGTTATGACTTACATTAGCTAAGGTGTCAAGGCATTATGGGTTTGGTATATACCAAGTAGTATCTGACATGTTCCCTCCCTTAGGATTTTCACTGTTTTGTTTTGAATATATGTTGTGAAAGAGAGAGCAAGGTGTGCGTGTAATTCATGCTTTTGATCATGATATAAGCACTCTTCTTTCCCACCTTTCTTGCTCTCGTTTTTGCTTCTCTTTTAACTGTTAGTATACCCCTACTTCTTTGGCTAAATTAGTAATGTCTCTCGCGATATAATGCATTGGTGGTGACCAATGTTGGCTATGATGGTGGTTGGAGGTGATGGGATTGAGTATGGTGGTGATGGTAGCCCGGAGAATGGTGGAGGTAGTGATAAGGTTTGGTGGTGGTATTTAGAAGGTGCTTGAATCAGGTTTAAGTTTGTTGAGATGTAATGTGCTGTCGTAGCTTGTTATTGTTGCCTAGTTAGCCTTTGTTAATCATGATTGTGTCTTGTGTGAGGTTATTGAGTTGAGTTAACTTGGGTATTGCATGTAGGCCACTTGTTAGCTTGTTATTAGTGCAAAAAAGGATGTTCTAGCATGAGTAATGTACTGAATTAGAGTGTAAGAACTGAAGAATGACTTTTGTGAAAAATCAGTCATTTCCCCCCTGTTTTTTAGCTCTGTTTATCTGATGTGTTCTCCTCTTGTTAACTGCTGAAATGCAAACCTCTTTAGCATTCTTAAACTACTTCTTTGAGTGTTATCTAACCTATTTCAGTTGAAGAACTAGCCAACATTTACTGGCATCAGAGCCAGGTTCGTGAGAGGTAGATTGCTACAACGAATCGGTGCCAAAATCACCGATTGAGCAAAAATTTCACCATGGCCAACACTAGTGCATCACAACCGGCCTACATTTCAGAGTTTGATGGAGAAGACTATGATTTCGGGTTTGTGAAGATGAAAACAATCTTCAGATCCATGGGGCTGTGGGATTTGTCGAAAATGGGTTTGCCGAACCCGAATCGACGGAGAACTTGACTGAAAATCAATAGAAGAAATTAGAGGATGTTCGACAAAAAGATGCAAATTCTCTTTCTATAATCCAAAGAGGGGTTCACCAAAGCCATCTTTCCTAGAGTAATTAGAGCAACAAAGGCAAAAGAAGCATAGGATATTCTCAAAGTTGAGTACCATGGTGATGACAAGATAAGAGCTATCAATCTTCAAACTCTTAGAAGAGATTTTGAAAACATGAAGATGAAAGAGAATGAAATCTTAGCTAAAATTTTCACTAAATTCATGTATCTAAGCAATCAAATGAAGTCTCGTGGTGAAGTGGTGAAGAGATTAGCAATAGAAGAATTGTTGAAAAATTTCTAATCAGCTTACCTGAGAAATTTGATCCGAAGGTGGCCATTATTGAAGAAACCAAAGACATTTCAGAACTGGGTGTTCAAGAATTGATGGCTTCTTTATAGTCCTATGAGTAAAGATTGGCAAGACACTCTAATAAATCCATTGAGAGTGCTTTTCAATCTAAACTCGCTGTTAGTTCATCAAAGAATGATGAAAGGAAGTTCCAGAATCTTGAACAAAATTGAAAACATACATTTGGAAGCTAAGGTAAAGATTCTACGGGAACAGATAAAACAAGAACAAGCTTTGAGAGAAGGCAGAATGATGATGGTGCATCACAAAAGTGTAGCATTTGTAAAAGAGACAGTCAAGTAAAGAAAGATTGTTGGTTTAAAGGAAAGCCACAATGCCACAAATATAAGAGATTTGGACATGTGCAGAGGAATCGTAAATCAAAGAATTTTTAGCAAAAAGTGTTGCGGAAGAAAATGAAGATGAAGGAAATCTGTTTTGTGCTTGCCAAAGTGTCAAGGAACAAAAGAGATATGTGCGGTTTCTTGATAGCAGCTGTAGCAATCACATGGCAGGAAATGAAAGTCTTTTCCTAGACATGGCTAGCACTTTCAAATCCTAAGTAAAGTTGGAAAATGGAGCATTGGTTGATGTTAAAGGAAAAGGAACAATTGGTGTTTGAGGGAGATAGGTTTATTCGAGATGTTCTACTTGTTCCCGACCTAGATCAAAATTTGCTTAGTGTCGGACAACCATTATAGCATGGGTATAAACTCGATTTTGAAGGCAACAGATGCATTATATATGACAATGGGAAACCAAGGCAGCTTGTGAAGAAAATAAGAATGGAAAGTAATAGAAGTTTCCTATTCACCCTGAAGTATGTCAAAGATGTCGCAATGAAGGCACATATAGTCGAAGATTCATGGTTATGGTATAAGAGATTTGGGCATCTAAATTTTCAAGGTCTTAAGCTATTTTCTCAGAAAAATTTGGTGCAAGGGTTGCCTACTATTGAAGAAAAACATGGTGTGTGTGAAGGCTGTGCAGTTGGGAAGCATCATCGCGACCCATTTATGAACGAAGTAGCATTGAGAGTCAAAAGGAAGCTTGAGTTAATGCATACGGATGTTTGTGGGCCTATGCGAACACCTTCTAATGCTTAAAATAGGTACTTTATTCTAGTTATTGATGAATATACTCGCATGACATGGGTATATTTCATGGGACAAAAATCTGAAGTACTTGTCATTTTTAAGAAATTTAAGAGTTATGTTAAAAAGCAAAGTGATTGCTCTATAAATAAATTGAGGAGTGATGGGGAAAAGAATACAACTCAAGTGAATTCAAAAAATTTTGTGAAGATGAAGGATTGGAAAGGCAAGTAACCATTGGCTATACTCCTCAACAAGACGGAGTATCGGAAAGGAAGAACCAAATAGTGATGAAGATGGCCAAATCCATGCTACATGAGAAGAGACTACCAAAAAGCTTTTGGGCAGAAGCTGTTTATACAACTGTGTACTTGATTAATAAGTGTCCAACAAAGGCCGTGTGGAATCGAACTCCTTTTGAAGCTTGGGGAGGTAGAAAACTGTCCCTGAGGCATTTTAAAGTCTTCGATTGCGTGTGTTATGCTCAAATACCGAAAGTAAAGCGGTATAAACTGGATTAGACAAGCGAGAAGTGCATTTTTGTTGGCTATAGCTCAAGATCAAAAGGTTATAAACTGTACAGTTTGAAGTCCAACAAAATCATTATTAGTTGAGATGTATTACTTGACGAAAATGCTACATGGAATTGGGAAGATAGCAAGATAAAAAAGGAAATATGCCTATTGAATCATTTCAGCCACAACAAACGCAAACGGAAGAGGAAGGCAATGATTTTGGATCACCTCAATTTCCCTTGGGGTTGGTTCACCATTGTCTTCGCCAAGCATGTCATCGTCTCGAAGTTCAACCTCATCTTTGCCAAGCTCAACTCCAAGAAAGACCAAGAATTTGAGTGAAATATATCAAAGTTGTAATTTCTGTGTTGTTGAACTGCAAAGCTTTAAAGAAGCTATGACGGAGAAAGTTTGGAGAAAGGCTATGGAAGATGCGATCGATGTGATTTAGAAAATTAATACATGGGAGTTAGTTGATAGGCAATCACATAAGGAAGTAATTGGAGTGAAATGGGTGTACAAGATAAAATACAACTCGGAGGCTCAGTACAAAAGAATAAAGCAAGGCTGGTTGTAAGAGGCTACCCACAGTGGCCTGGTATTGATTTTGAAGAAACGTTTCTCGCTTGGACACTATAAGAGCCCTCATTTATGTGGCAGCCCATAAAGGTTGGTTTTTACATCAACTAGACGTCAAATCTGCCTTGTTGAATGGAGAATTGAAATAAGAAGTGTAGGTTAAGCAACCTCAAGGATTTCTTATCGAAAGGGAAGTAGCCAAGGTGTATAGATTGATGAAGGCACTATACGGGCTAAAACAAGCTCCTAGGGCTTAGTATAGCAAAATTGATGGCTATTTCCATGAGCAAGGGTTTGAAAAGAGCAAGAGTGAGCCAACTTTGTATGTCAAAAAGGGAGGTACAACTAATATACTCATTGTTTCTCTTTATCTTGATAATATGTTGCTTAGAGGTAATAATGAGATAATGATACGAGCCTTCAAAGAGGAAATGATGTGAAGGTATGAAATGAGTGACTTGGTGTTGTTACATCATTTCCTTGGCATGTAAATTGTTCAAGAGGAACATGGTGTGTTCATATCTCAAAAGAAGTATGCTTTGAGTGTTCTAAAGAAGTTTTCAGTGGCAATACCGCTCATTTTCAATGAGAAGTTAAAGAAAGAAGATGGAGGAAGAAAAATAGATGCAACTCTTTAGCGGAGTTTGGTTGGAAATTTGATGTATCTCACGGCAACAAGACAGGACCTCATTTTGCAGCAAGCTTATTCTCTTAAGTCATTTCCAGCTTGGAAGGGTGAAGAGGATGGTAAAATACATTAAAGGCACATTTGATTACGAGATCTAGTATTCTAAAATTTTTGAATTGAGGTTGTTTGGTTTTTGTGATAGTGATTGAGGTGGTTGTGCAGATGATATGAAGAGCACCTCGAGTTATTGTTTCTCCTTTGGTTCCGGTATATTTTCTTGGACCTCCAAGAAACAACAAACCATTGTTTAATCCATAGCTAAAGCTGAGTATGTTTTAGCAGCATTGGCTACTTCGCAAGCTATTTTGTTGAGAAGAATTTTGGATGATGTGGGAAAGAAGCAAGAAAGTGCCACTGAACTCTACTGTGACAACAAATCAGCCACAACAATGGCTAAGAATCTTGTCTGTCTATCACATCAAGACAAGACAAATTGCTCTCAAACATCATTTCATTCGGGAAGCAATTGATAACGAGGTGATCCAATTTGAGTTTTGCAAGTCCGATGATCAAATCACTGACATCTTCACTAAGGCACTTCCGAAAGAGAAGTTTTAGAAATTTAGAAAAGCACTCGGAGTCCAAGGACATCACATTAAAGGGGAGAAATGTTGAGATGTAATGTGTTGTCCTAGCTTATTACTGTTGCCTAGTTAGCCTTTGTCAACCATGGTTGTGCCTTGTGAGAGGTTATTGAGTTGAGTTAATTTGGGTATTGCATGTAGGTCACTTGTTGGCTTGTTATTAGTGCAAAAAGGAGGTTCTAGCTTGAGTAGTGTGCTGAAATTAGAGTGCAAGAACTGAAGAATGACTTTTGTGAAAAATCAGTCCTTTTTTCCCCTGTTTTTCTGCTCTGTTTATCAGTTGTGTTCTCCTCTTGTTAGCTGCTGAAATGCAGACCTCTTTAGCATCCTTAAAACTACTTATTGAAGTGTTATCTAACCTATTTCAGTTGTAGAACTAGCCAACAAAATTTTAGAATGGAGACTTACCATTGAAACTCCAAATTAACTCAATTTAGAGTTTTTTGTTATTGAATTTGTAGAATAATGTCAAAATCTAATATAATCAAAAAGTAACTTGCTGTGTTTGCACAACCACTCCAAAGAGTTAAAATTGAAATAGCGGTGGATGGTAGTGTAATATCCCGAACTTTGGAAGCCGGTTAAATAACTATCCGGTGCTCCGAAAAATAAACGAACGATAAATTTAAGTAATGTTCAGGTCGGGAAAGTTTGAGCAGAAGAGAAACAGTGAAGAGAAACAAAGAAAGAAAGCAAAAAACAGAGGAAGAAGGGAAACATGGCAGTCGTTGAAGAGGAAAAGTAGGGAAGAACAGAGAGGATTTTCAAACATTTTTAAAGGGTAAACCCTCCAAACTCCTTGTTGGCATGTTCTAGTGTGTGTTTTTGAAGTTTGTGTGTGTTTTTGGTTATTGTGGGGCATGTGTTGGAGCCATGAACATGGCTGTCAAGCCATGTTACTGGGGGGAATTTTCTGGGATTTAATGTTGCGGGTGATGGGTTTTAGCTATGTAATTGTGTAAATGATATCACGTGACCAATAGGTAATCCATTTGTGGGCTAGTGGGAAGCTAGGGAAGAGAAACCACAGTTGGGCAGTGAGTTTGATGAAGTTGCAGGGGTTTGAATGAGGAGTATTGAGTGTATATAGGTGTGTTAGTGTGTGGTTTGTGGGAATATGAAAGTGTTGCAAGTGTTTGTGTGTGTTTTAATGGTGGGTTTCAGTGAATTTCAAAGACCATCAGTGAGTTGTGTGTGTGTTCAAACAAGGAAGATGATGTGTCTGTAAAAGGTGCAATAGTGTGTGCTTTAATTTGAATAGTGAATATAATGGTCACTAAAGATAAAAATCAACTAGGCAGTTTTTAATCCTATTTTTATAAATTATTCGAGCCATAATTGGACAAAACACAAAACTGTAACCCCCAATATTTTTCGAGATGTACTCTCTGGAATGTTTTGAGAATTTTCAGAGTCCGCAAAGAGCGCTAAATTGGGGTACCGATTAAAGAACTTTATCGATTTATTTAGCATATCAAACCAGGTTATTTTAACCTGGAAATTTTATGGAAGCCATATTTTACAGATATGATTCATTATCTAAAATTTCGGGCCATTCCGAGGCCAATAGGTATTTTTCGCGAAACTGGCCTTTTAGCGCTCGGTCCGGACACCAGTTCGGAATTTTCGGGCAAAAATTCTTTAAAATAATTTTTAGGCCAGAAATAACATTAGGATATTTAAAATAACATTTTAAGATATTTTTCCGGTGCCGAAAATCCCCAGGGGTGTTTTGGTAATTTACCACCCCAAAGGGGTATTTTGTTAATTTTACCTATAAGAGGTATTTTGAAGTAAATTTACATACAGTAATATTATTTTAGTGACCTTGCTTATGGAAAAGTCATTTTGAGAATTAAAGTGTAACGGGGGTATTTTGGTAATTTGTCACCCCGAAGGGGTATTTTGATAATTTGACCTAAGAAATGTATTTTTGCATAAATTTACATATGAGAAGCTTATTTCAGTGATTCTACTTACGAGAAGACCGTTTGGGTGATTTAAGTCTGAGAGGGGCATTTTGGTAATTTTACACCCTAGGGGCGTTTCGATAATTTTACTTACACGGTGAGGGGAGGTTCATTTTAGGAGCATTCGTGAGTTCATATTACGTTATACTTTTGTTCTGTAGGCTGTATTCTAATGGTTCGATTATTCCGTTTAGGTTAAAACTAAAGACTTTTGGTTAGGATAATTTAGCTGTGAATCCAGGTAAGGGATTCTATCTGAACCTTGGGTAAGGACTTTTGTCCGAACCCTTATTTGATTACTTGTAATAGTAAGTACTCCTTTGATATATTTACGGCTAATGCCGAACTCCAAGTTATGTATTGTTATCAGCATGTTCTTGCCCAGAAAACCCTAACGTTGAACCTGAATCGGTTATTTGGAAATCTTGTGATGCTCGCATGTTATTGCGGGCTGAGCAAATTTGATAATTGTCTGTATCCATTCTTCAAACTTTTTGTGATTATATTCGATAATTATTCGCAGTCGTTTTTGTTATTTATCTGTGATTTTTCTTCTAAAAATCCCGAATGCTGACTTATGTCAGTATGATTATTGTTATGAGAACCCGAATTAATTTCGGGAATATGAGCTTATGTTAACGCTCATTGATATTGTTAATTTATGTGTTGACCTAGATACCTGTTTAGTGGGGAGGCGGTATAAGACTGGTTGAATCCTGCATGAAACACAGGCTAGTACCCAAGTGGACTAGTAATTATTTTAGTACGTCATGCATGTGTACACTATATGGGCTTGCCATAATGGCATTGCAATCGCCCAGGATCAACATTGATTTTTTATTTTTTTAGCTAGAAAGATTTGTGCTTGGGTTGGAAGTCCTTGACAAACATTCATTCTACTTAGTTAGAAGGATTTGTACTTGGATTGAAATCCTTTGAGCAAGGAAAATTTTCGTGGTACTTGAAAATGCTGACTTGAAAAGGATCTTTTATTGATCGTTTTGGATTTTGTTCTTTGTTAATATTTATTTTGGCATCTATTTCTGATGAATTTTGATCATTTTGGGTAATCATTGAGTTTTGATAGTTCGAAGTGTTTTGAAAATCATTGTCAGTTGAATTTTTTGGAGTCGTGTCATAATCTCTTTTGTAGTCCTTGTACGACCTTATTGGGCTCTCAAAAGCTCACCCTCCGTTTGGCTCCCTTCTGCAGGTAATGATAAGCTATAACAGGTTCGGGAATGGGTTAGAGTCTGCATGAGGTTCCGGTGAGCCCACCACTACTAGGTAATGAGACCCCTGCATGGGTCGGTACTGTAAATTCGTTCTTAGGAAATTTGAATTGCGAAGAACCTAAGCTATAATGGTTTAAGCTAAGCAGTTTGTGATCTAGTATTTTGAAGAAATTGAGTTGATGTTGAATTAGGTGATTTGGAATATGTGTTAGTGAATAGATTTGACAGGTTTGATGTGATCTGGTAGGTTAACGACTCGGGAGTTCGGGGCGGCGGAGCTCCAGATTTTCGGGGTCGTTACAAGTAGGGCTCAATTGGAGGATAACAATAGGCTGACTACAATTGGCTAAAAAAATTTATGACCTGAGTTTAGTAATCGGGTCTAATTGGTAATTAATCTTCAAATAAATATTAGAATTTTCATAATTTTAAAACAAATTTCCCAACAAGTTGGTACATGTCTTTATGTATTTTTTTTGCTGAAAAGACATTATCTATATATTTTCTCATGCCTAGTAAGAAAGAAATCAGTAATCAAATGGAGCGTAAATTAAAGGAGAGCATTTAAACCGTTGAAACCGATCTAACCATAAAAACTGAATCAAGCAATCCGACTAATTACAAACCGATCGGAAAAACAATCAGTTTGGTTTTTTTTTTCACAAACCGCATATTCGGTTGGTTTGGATTTTTTCCTAAACCGAACCGACCGTATATAATATAATATATAATTTTTTAACCTAACCCCAATTAATTTTACTAACTGACTTAGTTAAACTTAACCCTTCACATAAAATACACGGTATCCTAGATATCTTTAACCCTAATCCATACTCTTCTTCACTCTCTGCCCAGATCTGCTGGTTGCTCCATGCCTCAGCCCTCAAGTCTCAAGATCTGTCATTCTTTTGTTGTGGAAGATCTGTCGATTGCTCCACAATCCACTCCATGCCTCAAGTCTCAAGATCTGTCATTCTTCTGCCATGGAAGATCTGTCGATTGCTCCATAGTCCACTCTACCTTTAACTCTCAAGATCTGTCATTCTGCAATGGCAGTGCCTCTAGCATGGTAGTATTTCTACGATGGTAGCGCCTCCAACACGGCAGTGCCTCCCTCATCCACATCTCTCATTCAGCCGTCGTCTCCACCTCCCATGACTGCACCTCTATTTACATCTCTCCTCTAGCCGCCGACTCCACCTACCATGGCTGCGCCTCTATCTCTGACATCTCTCCTCCTGTCGCCTATTATCTCCTCCAGTCTCCAAGTACAAGGTAATATCTCCCTTTTCTTCTCTTCTTTTTTGTTTCTTCTCTTCTCTTATTTTTTGTTTCTTGACCCTTTCTCTTATCTTCTCCACATGATCTCACCAAATATCAGCAAATACACTAAATCAAAATACTAGAATAGAATACCACTTGATAGATGCTGAATTTTGTGGGTTTGATTGAAATAAAAAAAATTGGTTCTAAACTTTATATTCCTATTTTACTAAACACACATAAAGATTAAGGATTTTTAGGCCACTACCATATGCTGAAATCTTTGGATTTGACTGAAATAGAGTAAGATTGGTATAGATGCCTAAGGAAAATTAGCTTGCACAGTTGCATCATTCTTGGGAGACATGGAAATAACTCTATAGAAAGAATTGGTAAGGAAGAGATTTAAGAAGGAGCCATAGCATTGCATTTGGGCCACTGGCCATGTGCAGTCGTAGCTGATTGCATTTTTTTGTCATGAGAAAAATGTCTGCTAGAAAAATAAGGATCACAAAAATTCTTAGTAACCAGTATACTTGAGGTAGCATTAACTTGAATTTCAGTTAGTGAATGATTTCTTATTATTGTATTGTATCAGATGGTTAATGATGCGGTTGTAGTAGGTGCTGGTAGCAGCGGCAATTCCTGCCCATTTCCTCCTAAGCCTCCAAAGAAAAAGAAGGAAACAAGTACTAGAGAGCCGTTTGAAGTCTAGGATCACTTTCAGAAAATCAAACGGAATACACCAACTGAGCCTGATCCTGAAATCACGATCTGTAAGTATTGTTCTAAACGTTATGGCTACACTGGGGCAAATGATACAAGTACTTTATGGATCCATATTAGTTATAGATGTAAGAAATACAATTATAAACAACCTGGTAATAGTAAGAATCAAATAAAAAATAGGTTTGAACCTAAAAGACAAAAAAGTAGTGTGAATGAGTTAAAGATGGCTTCGTTTAGTATTGAGGAGTGCACACTAGCACTTACTGAGATGATTATTATTGATGAATTACATTTTAATCTTGTAGAAGGGCATGGGTTTAAAAAGTTATGTTGAGTCATGGAACCAAGATTTAATGTTCTATCTCGTTTTACTGTTGCTAGAGATATTCTTAAGTTGTTTCACAAAATGGGAGAGCTGTTAAAGAAGCTTTTAAAATGTGAAAGGATTTGTTTCACTACTAACACTTGGACTTGACTACAAAATATCAACTACAAGTGTCTTACAGCCCGTTAGATTGATTATGGCTGGAATTTGCAAAAGAGAATTATAGCATTTTGTCAAGTTGAAAATTACAAGGGCAAAACAATTGGTAAAGTGATTAAAACTTGCTTGTTGAATTGGAAGATAGACAGTCTTCTTACTGTAATAGTTGATAATATCAGTTCTAATGATGGTACTATGAAATATCTAAAGAGTAAAACTAATAGTTGGAAAAGTATTATCATGGATAATGAGTTCATGCACATGAGGTGTGGTGCTCACATTACCAACCTTATAGTCAGTGACGGTATGAAAGAAGTTCACGAGTCTGTTGTGCAGATTCGGAATGCGGTAAGGTTTGTGAGGTCTTCTTCTAGGCTTTTAAGTTTCAAGAAGTGTGCAGAGAAGGAGAAAATTAAAAGTAAGAGTTTTGTTTGCCTAGATATTCTAACTATGTGGAATTCCACGCACTTAGTGCTAGAAGCTGTCCAAAAATTTCAAAAAGCCTTTGAAAGATTAGAAGAAGATGATTCAGGCTTTTGTAAGTACTTTTCAGTGTCTTTAAGTGATGGCAAGGACGAGAATGATGGTGGGAGAGGAAAGGCAACAAATATAGGGCCTCATTCGTTGGTAGATAGAGAAAATGCTAGGGTGTTTGTTCAGCTTCAAAATTTTTCTATGAGGTGACTTTAAGGTTTTCTGGTTCTTTACATGTTACATCTAATGCCTATTTTAATGAAATTATGGTTGTGCGATTGACATTGGTATAAATGTGTAAAAATTATGGTTGTACGTTGTATTCTATGGCTTCTAACATGCTGAAAAAGTTTAAAAAGTATTGGGAAAATGTGGATAAACTATATAAGTTAGTGTATATTGTTGTTGTGTTAAACCCTCGTCACAAATTAAAGTATGTCACGTCAAGTGAATGATTGTGGGGTGGTTAAAGATATTGTTGATAAGGTGAAGGAAAACATGGTTCGCTTGTTTGAGCACTTTAAACAGGGTGAAAATAGTGGAAGAAGTCAAGTGTCCAAAGAAAATGAGTTTAAGGAAGAAGAATCTTTGGCAGGACAATATTAGAAGCTTATAGAGGCAGAAGACAGTATAGATAACAAATCTGAGGTAGAAAGGTATTTGGCTGAGAGTTGTGAAGACCCTAGAAAATCCTTTGACATATTAAGGGGTGGAAGGTGAATAACAACAAGTGTCCTGTCCTCTCTCAGATAGCAAGGCACATTTTAGTTGTTCTGTGATACCCCGAAAATATCAAAAATTAATCTAACCGCGAGTTTAATTAATTAATTAATACCCAAAAAAGGTGGATAAACTGAATAAGTTAGGTTATATTGTTGTTGTGCTGAACCCTCATCACAAATTAAAGTATGTTAAATTTTTCTTACTTCAAGTGAATGATTGTGGGGTGGTTAAAGATATTGTTGATAAGGTGAAGGAAAACTTGGTTCGCTTGTTTGAGCAGGGTGAAAATAGTGGAAGAAGTCAAGGGTCCAAAGAAAATGAGTTTGAGGGAGAAGAATTTTGGCAGGACAATATTAGAAGTTTATAGAGGCAGAAGAGAGTATAGAGAACAAATCTGAGGTAGAAAGGCATTTGGCTGAGAAATGTGAAGACCCTAGAAAATACCTTGACATATTAGGGGGTGGAAGGTGAATAGCAACAAGTGTCTTGTCCTCTCTCAGATAGCAAGACACATTTTAGCTGTTCCCGTGACACCCCAGAAATAGCGAAAATTAATCTAACCTCGAGTTTAATTAATTAATGGGGGTTATTGTATAAAGTAGCATTATATGGGTGATAATTAATTGTTAGGGAGTCAAATAAGCGGTTACTATGGCCTTGGGGGTTGAAATATAATTTTGAAAAGTTAGGGAACAAAAATATAATTTTGGAAAATATGATGAACGAGATGCATGTTTTATTAAATAGCATTATGTTGATGATAATTAGGTGTTAGTAAGTGAATT
This sequence comes from Escallonia herrerae, assembly GCA_033070095.1. Classification (NCBI taxonomy): domain Eukaryota; kingdom Viridiplantae; phylum Streptophyta; class Magnoliopsida; order Escalloniales; family Escalloniaceae; genus Escallonia; species Escallonia herrerae. The sequence continues at coordinate 10,158 of JAVXUP010003236.1, read as the reverse complement.
GAGGGGTTAGAGTGGTTTTGAGGTCAAAACGTAATTTTTCTAAACTAAAGGGGTCAAAATATAATATGGGAAACTTGAGGGGCCAAAGTGTAAATTTTGAAAGTCTGTAAAAGGTGTCACAATTTGGGGAGAAGTCAGCCGAATGGTGGCCACCTCCTAGTTAAATTGAGCTGACAAAGTTTGGGAAATAATAAAATAAAGGGGATAAGATTTATGGAGAGAAAATATAAAAAGAATTTTTGGGGTAAAAATGGAAATAAGGCAAACTTAAGAACAACGGAAGAACAAGAACAGGAAGGCATCAGCGGGAAGAAAAAAAAGGGAGGAAGAAGAAGGAGGGAAAGAAAAAAAAAAGGGAAGAACCCTAAATCCATAGGGTATGATCTTGAACTCTAAATTGCGAAATTGTGGGAATTTGGTTGAATTTTGGTTGAAGAATACATAATATGTGTGTGTGTGTGTGTGCGCGCGCGCGCGCGCGCGCGCGTGCCTCTGTTGTGTATATATAATCGAGGACGGGAAAATGAAATGGATTCTCGTTGGAAAGTGGGTGTATGAGAACTTAAAATAGAGAAAGAAGAGAAAATAGTTACGGTTTCACATTCGGGTGTGTTCAGTGTGTGTTTGAGGGTGTGTTAGAGTGTGTTCTTCGGCTATGGTGAATTTACATGGACTGTGTGTAATGGTATAAATTAAATGTGTATAGGGTATGAATGATTATATTGTAATGAGTTTAAGTGGTCTAAGATGGGAATTAATGAGAAATCCATGCGTGAATGTGAGGAGTGCACCCAGGTATGCGGCTAATTAAAGGAAGAAGAAAGTGTGTGAAGCTGAGATGAAATACTGTGTGTAATGATTTGAACAGTAACCGTAATCGGCTCAAAAATAAAATTTTAATTAAAAGTTTTTAATCTAAAATTTTAAAAATAGTTAGGTTCAGATTTAGCCAAAGTGCAAAAACGAGATCACAATTTATTTTTAAAAGACCTACATTGTGAATTTTTTTTGAATTTTTCCAAGATGAGGAATAGGGTTAACCAATGCTGGAATTTTGAAACCTTACAGCAAAATTTAAAATACTAAACTAGTGCGGTTTCATGCAAAAATTTTATGAGAACCCTAGGATGCTGAGAAATTCCATTTCTCAATATTTCGGGTCATTCCGAAGTCATTCGCTATTTTTGACTGAATAGACTTTTAAGCGCTCGGTCCGGACACAGGTTCATAATTTTTGGGTAAAAATTTTATAAAATATTTTTTAGTTCAAAATGATTTCAGGATGCTTGAAATAATATGATGTTTTTGAGATTTTTCTGGTGCCGAAACCCCCAGAGGCATTTCGGTAATTTGCCGCCAAAGAGGGTATTTTGATAATTTTCCTTAAAAAAAATTTCTAAGGACTTTTTGGTTTAGGAAGGAGTGTAAAACATCCAAAGGGCTGTTTTGAAGCAGATTTGGGGTAGCAGGAGCGGTAGTGACCATCATGGGCATTTTGGTAATTTATCACCCTGGGGGGGGGTGTTTTGGTAACTTTATCATGTCGACTCTGAACTTTGGGCATTTTGAGTAACGAAGAGCGGGGAATGGGGTTAATACTCTAAATGAGGGGTATCAGTATTGATTCGGTACTAGGCTGGGATAAAGACCCGGCTATCGGGTCGAAGTAACCGACCGCTATAAAACACTGTAAATAATTTATAATATGGGAATAGAATAATTGTGTATTTATGATGATTAGTGGTTAACGAGCAATGTCTTATTTGATTAGGTGACCCCGCTCGTGGTGGTTTGAAGTTGTTGAGCTCGTCGGCTAAAAGCCAACCAGGCAAGGATAGTACGGCTCTTTGTATGCTACGAATTGCTCCTCGTGGGGTACCTAACGTTGATAGTGTGTAGTATGGTGAATGTTGTATGCTGGATATGAGATGTCAGCGGTTGTTGTGTCGATGTCTCTCTTAGCTTGAAATATTATTAAGATTTACGACTAGCTTGTCCTCTAGTCCACTATGTGCATATGGTGTGAGTTTAAATTATTGTGTTGAACCTCGGTCGCGTTCATGAACGAAAATTTCTTGTTGAGTAGTTGATTGACCGAGGACATAAGGTAAACCCAGTTCCCTTAGTCCGTCTAGTTGCTTTGAGTTGTGTTTTGGCAATAGCATGGATCGGGGATGAACACTCTTTGTCAGTTCCCTTCTGATGCTTGATGTCTCTTTTATTTATCTAAAACTGAGATGAACCACCCCATATAATGGGGCATCATAAGTTGAATGCCAGTGAAAGTGAAGTAACTGGTAGTCAATGAAAGTGGAGTAACTGACAAAAGAATGAAGCGCGCTAGAGTCTGTCGGTCGAGTCAAGTCAAGTTTGCATTTTCAATTGATTTTAATCGATGTTGTCGATTTTTATTATGTACATTTCTTATGATTAGCGTTTGTTTATTGTTTTCCTTAGCATTACACCTGCATAGTCAATGTCTGTCGTGTACTTGTTCAAGTTAAAATGATGATGTTCTGTTGGGCCTTAAAGCCTCTCAGTCTAACGAAAGAAAAGATTGTTTGACCAGGATGTTGATGCTGCACTATTTATTGAACTCTTGATTCTTTGATTTCGTTGGGTTGATTACTATTTCCCCCTAGACCGTCACTTTATTGTACACGTTACTTCTCGTATTATCTTTACTGGACGATTTGCGCTCATTCCTTACATGTGATGTTTCAGGTAGTCAGGGCGAGGTAGGAAAAAAGTCAAGTAAAGGGAAGAGAAGGCGACCGATCTGTGAGAAGAAAAGTAAGACGGTGACATTCGTATTTTGGGATTAGATGTTTTGTATAAAAACTTCCACTGTACTCACGTTGAGCTTAATGGTAAAAATTTTAGTAAGGATGGCTTTTTGAAACTTTATGTATATATTTAAGGGTGTATCTACAGTTGTTCTGTTATCCAGTAGGGTTGTGATGCAGTTATGATCGGCAACCAGCATCTGGTGACGTTACTAGGGTTGGGAGTGTCGTAGTTCCAATTTCTACCATTGCTTCCAAATCAGCTTTTAGTACAGGAGGTCGTATACTTGATCCATTTAGGAGTTCTTTGAATCCAAGGATAGTAGAATCTCTTGTTTGTACTCAAAATTGGTTGAGATGTCCTTCAGCCTCTATTGATCTTCGACAAGCTATGGACGAGATTGAATATGCCTCAAGTAATTTTTTTTATCAGTGAAATTGCTTTTAACGAATTCTTTTGCTGAATTTCATAATCTTTTCATTTCAGAAAAGGCAACGTGATCAAATACAAGTAGTTCAAGTGGTGCATGTGCATCTATTGTTGTTGACTAAGTCACCAAAGGTAAATTAAGTGCATAGCCTTTTCTTTTTCTTTTGGGCAGATTTTACTTTTTTACCTATAATGACGGTTTGTGTGGTTGATAGGGCCTCCTTCTCTTGGAAAAATGAAAGAAGTTTTAAATGGTTGAAGAGCAGGTGAGTTTTTACCATGGAGGCATGGAGACTTAATATGTAACAAACCAACTATAGATACCTTATCACATGAAAAAACTAATGAAGGTGGAGAGACAGGGCAATGTAAAGACTTTGATTGTACAGAATTTGTTGAATATATGGGACTTATTAAGCAGCAGGATGCCTAGTTAAGTAGATTAAAAATAATGGATTGTTTTACGTAGATAGATATTTTGATTGAAGAACTATTGTTATTGACTGAGTCACCAAAGGTAACTTAAGTGCAAAGTTGTTTTCTTTTTCTTTTGGGCAGATGCTATTCTTTACCTATAATGACAATTTATGTGGTTGACACTTTGCTTCTATAGTGACTGATTTTTCGTTTATTAGAATTATAGATGTAATTATGTATTATGAACCTCATTCATCTTCATTGCATTTTTTTAGAAATGTGGATTATATGCTGGTCGAAGGTCGATTGGCAATGAAGGTTTTGAAGATGCCGAAGTCATTTTTATAACCTTTTTGGTTTTAAAGAGGACTCCTTTTTTTCTTTTTCTTTTTTTTAAAGTTAATTTGATGGTTATATTTGTTGTGTAATAATGTGTAATTTGATTAGAAGTTTAACATATATTGTGTAATGATCTCTTTTGAATATTATGCAATTTGGTTAGAATTTTAACAAATGTTGTGTAATGATTTTGATGGTGCCGAAAATGGTTCGATGATACGTGGAGGTGCCACAAAGGATGCGGTCTGAGTTGGCTTCCAGGTAGGCAACGTGGGAGACAGCAAGGACGGCGCAAGGGCCGAGGACAAGGCTCCCCAGACAGGTCGTGAGGGCTGGCAGTGCTGCGCAGGCAGGGTGACGATGAACAGGACCGACAGTCTACAGTCTGTAATGAGGGTATGGCGTCCAGGGTCCGTAGACGGGAGTTCAAGTATATTTCTCTCACTAGAATTCCAGAGAGAATGTCTCTTTTAGAGAGAGAAAGTGAAAAGTCCAAATGAGAAAAAGATCCTTGAAAAAGCTCCAAAGTCCACTATTTATAGGCAAAAATGTGCATGTGTCATAAGTTGACATGTGTCGCCCCCTGGGAACGACACGTCACCAGGGGGCCAACGCACTGACCCTTCGTTGGACTGCCGGTTCCTAAGTTCGTGCTGCCCTGCCCTTGCAACATCTCTCTGCCTGTCTGAGGAGACTGATCATGCCGCGGTAGCATGGTCAGAGTAGCCCGTTGCCCCAGCCTCCAGTCCAAGCCCTTACTGAATCCCACAGGTCTGGCAGCGGTGGGGAAGACCCGACGCCCAGCTGCCAGGTGGACTAGGCAAGATGCCCTTCCGAAGACCTGCTCCCGTCTCCGAGTGACCCGGGGGTCATAGTCCTTAGGGGTGCCGACGCGAGCCCCCAGTGCCAGAGCACGTAGGCTAGTCACGCAGGCACCCTGGCGGAGATAGTGTCCTGGAGGAGTAGCCTATCCCGTAAGCATATAACATGATTGCAGCGCATGGGGCGCGGTTGAGTGCGGGCGACGAGGGTCGCAGAGTGATCTCCGAGCGACGAGGGTCGTTGCGTGGATGGCGCGCGACCGTGAGCGACGGTTGTCATGGCGACAGAGCGGCCACAAGTGACGGTCATCGAGACTACGAGCGACGGTCATCGCGACGAAGGGGCACGGCCGAGAGCGACGGTTGTCGCGACTATGGCGGAGTGCGGCCGCGAGCGACGGTCGTCGTGACAATGGGGCACGGTCAAAGGTGACGGCGTCGGTGTTCAAGGCAGGTGGCCGACCCCCATGGGGTGGCCGACCCCCAAGGGCGGCCGACCCTTGGGGGAGGCCGACCCCCGAGGGAGGCCGACCCCCCCGAGGGTGGCCGACCCCTTGGGGAGGCCGACCCTAGAGGGAGGCCGACCCCCGAGGGTGGCCGACCCCTTGGGGTGGCCGACCCCCAAGGGAGGCCGACCCCCCGAGGGTGGCCGACCCCTTGGGGTTAAAGGCACGCCGAAGTCGCTTCACGAATGGTTCACGTGACTTGAGCATGCGTTGCTTTGACCGGCCCTCGAGCGTTGAAAAGTTGACCGCTGACTGGGTGATGTGTCGTGCAAAGTGGGTCCCTTGGCGGGTCTTGGGGTGCGACCAGAATAGGGTATGAACATAAGCCCCCTGCGTGTGGCGGGCGCGGAGGGGCAACCCGAGCGGGCGTCGCATGCATAAACGATGTGGTTACAGCCCCTCTTGCTGCGGGGGCCAGGGTTCCTGGTAATGGAGCCGGCGATGACGCTAAGCCCGTGTAGCAGTTTGATTGAGTCGGCGATGGCTTCAAGGTTGTGAGCCCATCCCGTAGTTTGATTGTGCCGGCGATGGCTTCAAGGTTGTGAGCCCATCCCGTAGTTGATTGTGCCGGCGATGGCTTCAAGGTTGTGAGCCCATCCCGTAGTTGATTGTGCCGGCGATGGCTTCAAGGTTGTGAGCCCATCCCGTAGTTGATTGTGCCGGCGATGGCTTCCAGGTTGTGAGCCCATCCCGTAGTTGATTGTGCCGGCGATGGCTTCAAGGTTGTGAGCCCATCCCGTAGTTGATTGTGGCGGCGATGGCTTCAAGGTTGTGAGCCCATCCCGTAGTTGATTGTGCCGGCGATGGCTTCAAGGTTGTGAGCCCATCCCGTAGTTGATTGTGCCGGCGATGGCTTCCAGGTTGTGAGCCCATCCCGTAGTTGATTGTGCCGGCGATGGCTTCAAGGTTGTGAGCCCATCCCGTAGTTTGATTGTGCCGGCGATGGCGCTAGCCCGTGCTGGCGCTCAGCCCATGCCGCAAGGAGGGGTCCTCGTGCAGGAGCACTACGCGCGGAGCCTTCAGAATGCCGCACACTCTAGAGAGTGGGTTGAAGGTCTTCCATGCCTATGGCGACGATTGTCGCGGGGACAATATTTGGTGAGGTCGTCATGGCAATTGTGGACGGTCGGTGACGAGCATCAAGTGACCATTAGCATTGAGCGCGCGTTGTAGAGAGCGCGATGAGTTGGCACAAGCGACGCGGTTCAAGGAGACGGCACGCGGGCGACGGGGCCTGTCGCGGAGCTGTCATGTGAATGCGTGCGATGAAGGTTGTGGAGGTGGCGCGCGGCGGTCATAGCGGCGACGGTGCGTGGTCGACAAACTGTGGCGAGGCGCCGGCGGACGGGAGCGTAAAGTAAAGGAAAAAAAAAAGAAAGAAAAAGAGAAGAAAGAAAGAAAGAAAAGAAAAAGAAAGAAAGAAAGAAAAAAAAGGAAAAAGAAAAGAAAATTGCCTACCCCTTTATATAAGGAGAGGAGGGGGGAGGGGGCGGAGGCACCGCCATTTGTGCCCACATAAGTCAGAGAGAGAGAGAGAGAAAAAGGGATGGTGAGAGAGGAGGTGGAAGTGGGCGAGGGGTCGTCGGGTCCAGGGGGTCGGCCAGTCGGTGGCTCTGCGAGGGGAGGGGGGTCGGCCAGCCACGGGGGCTCGGCCGTACGAGGGGGGTCGGCCCAGCGAGGGGGGTCGGCCGGGCAAGGGGGGTCGGCCCAGCGAGCGGGGTCGGCCGCGCAAGGGGGGTCGGCCAGCCACGGGGGGTCGGTCGCACGAGAGGGGTCGGCCGCACAAGGGGGGTCGGCCAGCCACGGGGGGTCGGTCGCACAAGGGGGGTCGGCCAGTCATGGGGGGTCGGTCACGCAGGGTGTCCGACAGGCCCAAGTCCCATCCTCACAGCCCGGAGCGACGCCAGCAGCGAAAAAAGTTCGGCAGAAGATGTGGGCGAAGCCGCGAGGGGCCGCGGCGGGTACATCGCGACCGCCGCGGGATATGATGACTGTACCTGTGCCGGCGCCGCCAGTCGATGAGGCCATACCGTCAGTGGGTGTCGAGGCGACAGTGCCATTGACCTTTGATGATGGCGGTAGGAGGTCCTACGATCCGGAGCCAGATAAGACAAACACATTGCTGGGGGTGAGGGGAGTAGTACCGTGTGTACCGGACCGTGAGCTGTGGAGGGAGTTGGCCATTCGTGTGGCAGACGGAGCGTTCATGACACCGTGGGGTGGTCCGTCGATGGGAGAGGAGCCTCGGCTGTCGTCACCTTACCTTCGCGCGCCGAGCCCGTCGGAGGCGCCTGTGATGTCGTCGAGGTATGTACCGGCATTGTTGATTGGGAGAGAGGACATACCTTGGTCGCCGGTGATGTTCAAGGGCCATAGTGCGATGCCGGTAGGGTGGGACTTTTGGTGCGAGCATATGTTGGAGACACCGGAGAGGGCGCAGGTGTTGCAGGCACTGGGGCTGTTACCGGCGATCAATATTACGGCGAGGGGGCTGGAGTTATATAGGGATACGCCAGGGATGACCCGATTGCTGGCAAGATGGAGCACGCAGTCGCATACGTTCGTGACCGAGTTCGGGGAGATCGGGCCGACGTTACTCGATGTGTTGATGCTGACAGGGCTGCCGATACATGGGGAGGTGGATGCACGGGTGACCCGGCTGAGCGGGGATGAGCGGTTGTTGCAGACGCAGCTACTAGACATTTTGGCGGAGACGAAGAAGCACCGGAAGGGGACGTACGGTGGGTGGCTGCGCTAGTTCTATGGTACGCCGCAGGCGAGGACAGGGCAGAGGTTGGGCAATGCTGCCCAGTTCGTGATGGGTCCGTATCATGGCAGCGATCGGTACGAGTTGGTGGCGTTTTTGGCCATGTTCTTATCGAGGTAAATTTTGTACTGTCGTGTGATTATTCGTGAATATATCGTATGTCCTGCTTGCCCTGTAAAACGTCAAACTGACATATGTTGCCGGTCGTTGTTTGCAGGTTTGTGTTTGAGGGGACACCTGAGGATGGCATTTCCCCGAGGGTGTTTCCCTTGGCCATTCGGATGGCGCAGGGAAGGCGGGTCGGCTTGGCTCCGGTGTACTTGCACACGTTATACTCGCGGCTAGATCAGTTCGTGAATGACGTGAAGCGGTCGTATGGTCGGTATCAGGTGGCGACGTACGTGGACTGGATGTTCTTGCAGAGGTACCTGTACGAGTGCTTTCCAGGGTACCGTCCTGACAGTTACCCACTCGCACACCCGTCACCGACGATGGGGACAGTGACCCGTCCAGGCAGGTCGCGGCAGGTGGCGTTGTGGTGTAGCGGGTCTCGGGCTTTTGCTTGGGCAGGCATCAGGAGGCCGGGGTGCCCGTTGGCACAGATTCTAGACAAACGGGGGGAATGCGAGCGACGGCCCTATATGGAGATGCATGCGTCATATAGTACGCCGCCATGGCTGCACGTGCAGGAGGTGACGACAGATCTGAGCAGGAGAGGCGAGTTAGCGCCAGGACAGCTGGCGCTATTGGTCGCGTATTTTCCCGGCTGGCTCCCGGTATTGACAGATGATGGCGGGAAGCCCGCCGAGTGCTGCTATTATGTGGCGAGGTATTGCCCGGACCGTCTGTCGTTGGCGTTCGGGTATGATCTAGAGCCCCCATGCGGTTATGACAGCCCTTGGAGTGTGGCGACGGCTTTTGGGTATACACTATATGACAGAGCCCGCGAGTGGCCGGCACCGACGACAGAGTGGAGGCAACCAGGGACAGAGGTGGCAGGGGCGGTGACCGCGGATTATGCGCATTGGTGGGAGCGACTGCGAGGGAGCTGGGCCGGATGGCTGGCACAGCCGTCAGGCACACGTCGACAGGTAGATGTGTTCGCATGTGACCGAGCCCTGAGTTTGATATCGGCCACAGTCGCGAGGCAGTGCGGGATGCTGTCACTGGTGACCGGGAGTTCTGTTCTGAGCTCGGAGAGGGAGGCGGAGGAGGATGCCGTAGAGTTGGGGGATGCTGCTCCCGGGGAGGACCGTGGGGAGGAGCCTATTGCCGAGGTGCCGAGGGTGCCGGGGGCCGGCAAGGGGCCCTTGTCGGCATTGCGAGTGGGGATGATGGAGACAGCGCGTCAGGCTAGTGCTGGTACCTCAGCCCCACACCTATCAGGGGCGAAGAGGCCGCGCGACGTATTAGAGGAGCTAGACTCTGAGGTTTGCTTCTGTCCTTTCTTTTTGTCGTATAAATATGGTTTGCATATTGCTCATAATCTGTGAACTGACAGCGGTTTTGCCAGGGGGACGAGGAAGAGGCGGTCACGGGGGGAGCGAGGCCGAGACTGAGATCGAAGGCGAGGAGGCTATGGCAGCCGAGGCCGGCAGATTAGTTGACAGTGATGAGACCGAGGCCGTTGAGCTATTGACGGCCGGTGTGCCGAGGAGGGTGAGCCCATTGCCTGCTACTGAGGAAACGGTGGGGGCACTATACGGCGGAGAGGGGAGCGATACGGTGATGTTCGACATTGACGAGGACTGGTGGACAGGCATGGAGACGCAGGTTGTGGGAGGTGATGGTGGCGAAATGGCGGAGCCTGAGTCTGTTGTTGCTGCCTCGATTCGTGAGCGAGAGACACCGGTTCAGGCTGTGGTGGTGCGACGGCACGACACATTGCCGGAGTCCGTGGTTGAGGTCGGAGCTACTCTTCTGGCGATGCACTCAGCCACGATTGGTGCGCAGAGGGCGGGTGGGATGTCGGAGATTTCTGCAGCGGGCGGCAGTGGCGCGACAGTCGGAGAGATGAGTAGAGGATCCTCGAGCGGTCAGGTGGATGTGGCAGCTTGGGGGGGCCTCCAGCTACCAGCGGAGACTGTGCGCC
>JAVXUP010003235.1:0-78783 GCA_033070095.1 Escallonia herrerae | reverse complement strand
TTAGTCTTCTCGGATGAAGACTCGCCGGTCGAGCATCACAATCGGCCGCTGTTTTTAGAGTGTACTGTTAATGGCACGGGCTTCCGTCGTGCCTTGGTTGATTGCGGCGCCTCGATCAACATCATACCTCTCATCACCCTGCAACAGGCCGGCATTCCCCAAGGAAAATCATCCGTGACCCCGTCAAGATTACCGGCTTTGGACAGGGTCCTCAGTCGACCCTCGGCCATATCACTGTCGACCTCATGGTCGGAACTGTCCGTCGCGACACTACTTTTCACGTAATAGACAGCGTCTGCCTTTCACCTCCTGCTCGGGCGACCATGGATCCATGTCAACAAGGCCGTTCCCTCAACATACCACCAATGTGTGAAGCTGGTAGCCGGTTCTACGGGACATGAGGTAGCAATGACAATCCCTGCAACCAAAGCCCCCTTTGAATGCGCCGAATGCCTCCTTCTTCACTAATTTCGCCGAGGATGGTGAGAATGCTACTCATATACATTCTACCAGGCTGCCGACCTGGGATGAGCTGTGCGGGGACAAGCTTCCCAAGGCCAAAACCGAGAGAAGTAACAAGAATAATGGGTCAACCCCACCGCTTCCGCCTGCTGCCACGACCAATTCCCCCCTTCTTCCCCCAAGTCCAAGAAGCAAAAGGCTGAGCCGGCCTTTCAACGTATCGTCAAGGACGGCAAAATCATCTATCAATTATGACGGTATGCAGGGGCTCCAGGCGGTCCCTCATCAGACCCCCTCGACCCCGACCCCCTTGGAGAGACTGAATGGTGCCGCACGGCCGAGCATTGCCAGCCAGATCCTGACCTCACCCCCGGCGCGGCACCACCTTGCTATGAGGACGGCCCTCGACCACAGGCTGAAGATATTGAAGAAATCAACCTGGCCGACCCGGGCGAAGAACCGCGGCACACCTACATTGGCACAAAACTCGCCCCCGGCCGAAGAGAGGAATTGGTTTCCCTCCTGCACGAGTATCGTGATGTCTTGGCATGGAGCTACAATGAGATGCCCGGACTGGATCCTGCCTTAGTCACACACCATCTCAACATTGCTACCGGATCCGTCCCTATCCGACAACACCCGCGGACATTCCGCCCCGAGCTCGAATTGAAAATCAAGCAAGAGATTGAACGCCTTCTGCAGGCAGGCTTCATCGAACCTATCACTCACCCTATTTGGCTGGCTAATGTCGTCCCTGTACAAAAGAAAAATGGCCAAGTCCGCGTCTGTATTGACTTTCGGGACTTGAATAAGGCATGCCCCAAGGACGAGTTTCCACTACCCAATATCGACATGCTTACGGAGGCCGCCGCCGGATATGAAACTTTATCTTTCATGGATGGGTTCGCAGGTTATAATCAGATTCGCATGAACCCCGACGACAGCGCCAAGACAGCCTTCCGCACTCCTATGGGTAATTTTTGTTGGAAAGTTATGCCTTTCGGCCTCAAGAATGCGGGTGCTACGTATCAAAGGGCTATGACAGCAATATTCCATGACATGATACACCGTACTGTGGAAGACTACGTCGACGATCTTATTATCAAATCCAGGAAGGAAAGTGATCACCTCACCGACCTTCAAGCGGTCTTTGATCGTTGCCGCCAGTATAACATGCGGATGAATCCATTGAAATGTGCCTTCGGCGTCTCCTCCGGCAAGTTCCTCGGCTTCTTGGTCAGTCGACAGGGCATCGACGTTGACCCCTCGAAAGCAGCCTCCATCCAAGAAATGCCCTCCCCCAAGAACACAAAGCAACTGAAGAGCTTCCTCGGCAAGGTCTCTTACCTCCGACGCTTCATACCCGCGCTGGCCGAGCTCATTACGCCATTTCAACACTTGACGCGTAAAAGCGCACCATGGAATTGGGGCGCGCCCCAACGGCAAGCATTTGAACGGATTAAGGCGGTCCTCATGTCACCGCAAACCATGGTCGTACCACAACGGGGCATCCCACTCCTACTCTACCTGACTTCCACACCCAGATCCATCGGGGCTTTGCTTGCCCAAGAAGTCGAAGGTGTCGAGCGTCCTGTTTATTACCTCAGTAGAGTGATCAGGGGGCCCGAAGCCAACTACTCCGAGCTCGAGAAACACTGTCTAGCCTTGGTGTACGCCTCACAGAAGTTCAGACATTACTTTCTGGCGCACCAGATCACACTCGTCACCAAGGCTGACCCACTCCGTTACATGCTTACGCGTCCCGCCCTGTCTGGTCGACTCACCCGGTGGTTGCTGCTATTGGCCGAATTCGGTTTATCTATCAAGAATCCTACAGCTCTGCGGAGCCAAGCACTTGCAGACCTCCTGGCCTTCTTCCCACGCCAACAATGTGAACCGATATCGGATCAACTGCCTGGGGAGGAGACAGCCCTGATCACCGACATCGATGAACTGTGGACGCTTGAATTCGACGGCTCTGCCACTAGCAAAGGTCCCAATGGCACACCCCTCCGACAAGGGGGTGCCGGCATAGTCCTCCGGGCACCAGACGGTGTTACCACTTCATTATCTTTCAAACTTGCATTCCCGGTGTCTAACAACGAAGCTGAATACGAGGCACTTGTCATTGGCCTCATGATCGCCGTCAGTATGGGGGCTAAGGCGCTGTGTGTGAAAGGAGACTCAAATTTGGTCATGAAGCAGGCGGACGGGGAGTTCGCGGTCAAAGAACCAGCCTTGGCACCTTATCGTGCCTTGGTGCAACACTTGGAAGGAAGACTCGGCCATGTCCAGTATGAACATCACAATAGGTGCCACAACAGACATGCGGACAGCTTGGCCACGATCGCGTCAAAGATAGAGGTCGATGGTGAACAACGGATGCTAACCATCGTCAAGAGAATGGAACCATGCACAGCACTGAACCTAGTCCCGAGGGACGTTACTGCGGACGATTGGAGGCAACCGATTATCGACAAACTTAAAGCGCCATCTCTTGCTCATGCCTCCACCCTTACAGACTTTTCAATGATGGGAGATGTCTTATACAGGCGGTGTCCCGGAGGCACTCTAGCCAGATGTTTGGCACCGGAAGAGGCAAAGCACAAATTACAGCTCGGCCACCAGAAGTGTTGTGGCCTCGACGGTCCCCCTCTATATCGTCGCCTCCAGCGTATGGGCCTATATTGGCCATCCATGGCCAAGGACGCCTCGGATATACAAAAAGATTGTCCCGAGTGCTTGTATGCACCCGACGGTGCAGAAGCTCTTGTCATTGACATCGAAGGTGACTGGCGCCAGCCTTTCATCCAGTATTTATCCCACGGGATTCTACCACCTGACCGCGGCTCAGCACGATCCATCAAGCGCAAGGCAGTCAAGTATTTTGTGACGGAAGGCGAGTTGTTTCGCAAGGGATTTTCGGGACGCACCCTGCGATGCTTGCAGGGTGCCCAAGTGGTCAAGGTCATTAACGAAGTACACAATGGTGATTGTGGTGAACATCAAGGCTCCCAGAAGCTGTATGCAGAATTACTAAGATTGGGGTATTATTGGCCGACTATGGAATCCGACTCCATCTCGCATGTCCGACGCTGCCAACCCTGCCAGCGGCACGCCGACAGGATACACACGCCAGCATCCGACTTGCACATGATCTCAGCCCCGTGGCCATTTCATTCTTGGGCCCTCGACCTCATCGGCCCCATCCACCCGCCGTCCAGACGCCATTCATGGATCATGGTTGCTACTGAACGCTTCACGAAGTGGGTCGAAGCCGTACCTCTGCGGAGAGCCACGGGAGGTGCCGTTTCTAACTTCTTACGTGACGTCATCTGTCGTTTCGGCATCCCTCGGTGTATTATATCTGACAATGGCACGCCATTCATTAACCGAGAGGTTCGAGCTCTCATGGAAGGGTACAACATCAGCCATGCTACATCAACTCCCTATTACCCGCAAGGTAATGGTCAAGCTGAAGCTTCCAACAAGACTTTGCTACGAGTATTATCGCGAATGGTGCATGACGCCGACCGGTCGTGGTCCGAACAACTGAATCTGGCACTCTGGGCCTACAGAACATCCCTGCACACAGCGACAAAGGCCACGCCCTTCTCTCTCGTCTACGGGGACGAGTGCGTGGTACCTGCCGAGATCGCAGAACCATCGGCTCGACTTTCTCTAAGCAGCGGTCTCGGAAATGAAGCAGCCCGGCTGGCGGCACTTGACGGCCTCGACGAACGACGAGCCACGGCCCTGCGCCGCATGAAGAAGTATCATGAGCAGCTCACGAAAGCTTATGGGAAGACCGTCAAGCCACGTTCATTTATCGAGGGTGACCTTGTTCTTCAAGCCGCCAAGCATGTACGGGCCAACATGTCAGCTCCTAAATTCACGCCAAACTGGGAGGGCCCTTTCACGGTGCACGAAGCCCGCACTAATGGCTCGTACCTCCTGCTCAACCACGACGACGGTCAGGTCTCGGCCCCCATCAACGGCCGCTACCTGAAGAAGTATTATGTTTAGTCACGGCAATGTTCCCCCAGCCCTATCCGCCCACGTCATAGTACGCGCTCTCATAGCATTTTTTGTACATGCGACATTGCTTACAGACTTGTAATTTTTTTGTTGATCTGTATAGCGTTCTACGCTACTCATGTAATGGCGTTTTGTCCCACGTCCTATCAATACAAAGTCATGCTGTTACCTCAGCTTCTGCCTAGCTAACACTCATTCTCAACCTATGCTTCCTAAGTCACTTTCTACGGGCGGGAATGGGAGAGCATTCACAGGTGACCAAAACGCGCAAGACATTCAAAAAAAAAGAGAAGAAATAAGAGAGCAACCGAACACAACATGCAATAAGCCAAGATCATCGAAAATATATACATATACATCAAACGTTTACTAGCCGTCATTGAGCGCTACAACTACAGCAAAGTAACATACAAGCTAAGAAAGTCTAGACAACAGCGATGCAACTGGGTGGGAGCTGAATGCCTGAAGTGCCTCCCGCTCTGCTTGTACCTCTGACCATCCAGCATCAAGCTCGGCCTGTCGCCTCAACCGTTCTGACTTTCGCCCGTCCACCTCACCTCGCCGCCTCTGTAGATCGGACAACTGTCTCTGCAAATCGACGAGCTGTCTCTCTATCTCTGCTACCTGCATGTCAATCCCGGCCAACTCTGCGGTAATCTCTGACCGCTCCGCCTCTAGTCCTGTACGGCGCCGCTCCAGCAACATCTCCCGCATGACCACGACTGCGCGCCTCTCATCCATCTCATGGCTGCCGCTCCTCGACCTAAAGAAATCTGCTAGCCAGTCCAGCTGCATACCTAGCGATGTGAACGGAGCGAACTCTGAAAGCGACCGAGCAACGAACTCTGCAGTCCAACCCGTCGACGGCACACTAGCGAACGGCAGCAACCACTCCATAAACCCGGCAGACACCCACATCTGTAGTACTGGGTTCTCTACCCCCACCCTCTCGAATGTCTGCGGGAACGCTGCCTTCACCAGTTCTAACCGGCGCACCATCTCCGCTGGTAGCTGGAGGCCCCCCCAAGTCGCCACATCCACCTGACCGCTCGAGGATCCTCTACTCATCTCTCCGGCTGTCGCGCCACTGCCGCCCGCTGCAGAAATCTCCGACATTCCACCCGCCCTCTGCGCACCAATCGTGGCTAAGTGCATCGCTAGTAGAGTAGCGCCAACCTCAACCACGGACTCTGGCAATGTGTCGTGCCGTCGCGCCACCACAGCCTGAACCGGTGTCTCATGCTCACGAATCGGGGCAGCAACAACAGACTCAGGCTCCGCCATATCACCACCATCACCTCCCACAACCTGTGTCTCCATGCCTGTCCACCAGTCCTCGTCAATATCAAACATCACTGTATCGCTCCCCTCTCTGCCGTATAGTGCACCCACCGTTTCCTCAGTAGCAGGCAATGGACTCACCCTCCTCGTCACACCGGCCGCCAATATCTCAATGGCCTCAGTCTCATCACTGTCAACTGATCTGCCGGCCTCGGCTGCCATAGCCTCCTCGCCTTCGATCTCGGTCTCAGCCTCGCTACCCTCCGCGACCGCCTCTTCCTCGTCCCCCTGGCAAAACCGCTGTCAGTTCACAAATTATGAGCAATATGCAAACCATATTTATACGACAAAAAGAAAGGACAGAAGCAAACCTCAGAGTCTAGCTCCTCTAATACGTCGCGCGGCCTCTTCGCCCCTGATATGTGTGGGGCTGATGTACCAGCACTAGCCTGACGCGCTGTCTCCATCATCCCCACTCGCAATGCCGATAAAGGGCCCTTGCCGGCCCCTGGCACCCTCGGCACCTCTGCAATAAGCTCCTCTCCGTGGTCCTCCCCTGGGGCAGCGTCCCCCAACTCTCCGGCATCCTCCTCCGCCTCCCTCTCCGAGCTCGGAACAGAACTCCCGGTCACCAGTGACAGCATCCCGCACTGCCTCGCGACTGTGGCCGATATCAGACTCAGGGCTCGGTCGCATGCGAACACATCTACCTGTCGACGTGTGCCTGACGGCTGTGCCAGCCATCCGGCCCAACTCCCTCGCAGCCGCTCCCACCAATGCGCATAATCCGCTGTCACCGCCCCTGCCACCTCTATCCCTGGCTGCCTTCACTCTGTCGTCGGTGCCGACCACTCGCGGGCTCTGTCATATCGTGTATACCCAAAAGCCGTCGCCACACTCCAAGGGCTGTCATAACCGCATGGGGGCTCTAGGTCATACCCGAATGCCAACGACAGACGGTCCGGGCAATACCTCACCACATAATAGCAGCACTCGGCGGGCTTCCCGCAATCATCTGTCAACACCGGGAGCCAGCCGGGAAAATACGCAACCAATAGCGTCAGTTGTCCTGGCGCTAACTCGCCTCTCCTGCTCAGATCTGTCGTCACCTCCTGCACGTGCAGCCATGGCGGCGTACCATATGACGCATGCATCTCCATATAGGGCCGTCGCTCGCATTCCTCCCGTTTGTCTAGAATCTGTGCCAACGGACACCCCGGCCTCCTGATGCCTGCCCAAGCAAACGCCCGAGACCCGCTGCACCATAACGCTACCTGCCGTGACCTGCCTGGACGGGTCACTGTCCCCATCGTCGGTGACGGATGTGCGAGTGGGTATCCATCGGGCCGGTACCCTGGAAAGCACTCGTACAGGTACCTCTGCAAGAACATCCAGTCCACGTACGTCGCCACCTGATACCGACCATATGACCGCTTCACGTCATTCACGAACTGATCTAGCCGCGAGTATAACATGCCCAAATACACCGGAGCCAAGCCGACCCGCCTCCCCTGCGCCATCCGAATGGCCAAGGGAAACACCCTCGGGGAAATGCCATCCTCAGGTGTCCCCTCAAACACAAACCTGCAAGCAACGACCGGCAACATATGTCAGTTTGACGTTTTACATGGCAAGCAGGACATACGATATATTCACGCATAATCACATGACAGTACGAAAAATTACCTCGACAAGAACATAGCCAAAAACGCCACCAACTCGTACCGATCGCTGCCATGATACGGCCCCATCACGAACTGGGCAGCATTGCCCAACCTCTGGCCTGTCCTCGCCTGCGGCGTACCATAGAACTGGCGCAGCCACCCACCGTACGTCCCCTTCCGGTGCTTCTTTGTCTCCGCCAGGATGTCTAGTAGGTGCGTCTGCAACAACCGCTCCTCCCCGCTCAGCCGGGTCACCCGTGCATCCACCTCCCCGTGTATCGGCAGCCCTGTCAGCATCAACACATCGAGTAACGTCAGCCCGATCTCCCCGAACTCGGTCACGAACGTATGCGACTGCGTACTCCATCTTGCCAGCAATCGGGTCATCCCTGGCGTATCCCTATATAACTCTAGCCCCCTCGCCGTGATATTGATCGCCGGTAACAGTCCCAGTGCCTGCAACACCTGCGCCCTCTCCGGTGTCTCCACCATATGCTCACACCAAAAGTCCCACCCTATCGGCATCGCACTATGGCCCTTGAACATCACCGGCGACCAAGGTATGTCCTCTCTCCCAATCAACAATGCCGGTACATACCTCGGCGACATCACAGGCGCCTCCGACCAGCTCGGCGCGCGAAGGTAGGGTGACGACAGCCGATGCTCCTCTCCCATCGACGGACCACCCCACGGTGTCGTGAACGCTCCGTCTGCCACACGAATAGCCAACTCCTTCCACAGCTCCCGGTCCAGTACACACGGTACTACTCCCCTCACCCCCAGCAATGTGTTTGTCTTATCCGGCTCCAGATCGTAGGACCTCCTACCGCCATCATCAAAGGTCAATGGCACTGCCGCCTCGACACCCACTGATGGTATGGCCTCATCGACTGGCGGCGCTGGCACAGGTACAGTCATCATACCCCGCGGCGGTCGCGATGTACTCGCCGCGGCCCCTCGCGGCTTCGCCCACATCTTCTGCCGAACTTTCTTTGCTGCTGGCGTAGCTCCGGGCTGTGAGGTTGGGACTTGGGCCTGTCGGACACCCTGCGTGACCGACCCCCCATGACTGGCCGACCCCCCATGACCGGCCGACCCCCATGACTGGCCGACTCCCCGTGGCTGGCCGACCCCCCTCGCGGGGCCGACCCCCTCGCGTGGCCGACCCCCCTCGCACGGCCGACCCCCCGTGGCTGGCCGACCCCCTCCCCTCGCAGAGCCACCGACCTCTCCTCTCGGCCGACCCCCTGGCCCCGACGACCCCTCGCCCCCTTCCGTCTCTTCTCTCACCATCCCTTTCTCTCTCTCTCTCTCTCTTTCTCTTTGGCTTTTGTGGGCACAAATGGCGGTGCCTCCGCCCCCTCCCCCTCCTCTCCTTATATAGGGGTGGGCAATTTTCTTTTCTTTTTCTTTTTTCTTTTCTTTTCTTTCTTTCTTTCTTTTCTTTTTCTTTCTCTTTTCCTTTACTTTACGCTCCCGTCCGCCGGCGCCTCGCCACAGTTTGTCGACCACGCGCCGTCGCCGCCATGACCGCCGTGTGCGCCCACGCGTCACCCCTACGGCCTTCGTCGCACGCACTCACATGACAACTCCGAGACTGGCCCCGTCGCCAGCGTGCCGTTTCCTCGACCCATGTCGCCCGTCTTAACTCATCGCGCTCTCTGCAACGCGCGCTCAATGCCAATGGTCTCTTGATGCTCGTCACCAACCGCGCTCAATTGCCACGACAACATCACCAAGTATTGTCCCCGCGACGATCGTCGCCATGCCCATGCACCACGACCCTGTTACAAGCCTCCGGGCATAACACCCGTTCACCACGACGTGCGCCCCCGCTATGGGCATGGAAGATCCCTGACCCACTCTACAGAGTGTGGGGCATCTGGGGGCTCCGCTCGTAGTGCTCCAGCACGAGGACCCCTCCCTGCGGCATGGGCTGAGCGCCACCACGGGCTAGCGCCATCGCCGGCTCAATCAAACTGCGGCATGGGCTGAGCGCCATCACGGGCTTAGCGCCATCGCCGGCTCAATCAAACTGCGGGACGGGCTTCGTGCCGTCGCCAGCTCAATCAAACTGCGGGACGGGCTGTATGCCGTCACCGGCTCAATCAAACTGCGGCATGGGCTGAGCGCCATCACGGGCTAGCGCCATCGCCGGCTCAATCAAACTGCTACACGGGCTTAGCGTCATCGTCGGCTCCATCACCAGGGACCCTGGCCCCCGCAGCAAGATGGGCTGTAACCACATCGTTTATGCGTGCGACGCCCGTTCGGGTTGCCCCTCCGCGCACGCCACACGTAGGGGGCTTAATGTTCATACCCTATTCTGGTCGCACCCCAGGACCCGCTAAGGGACCCACTTTGCACGACACATCACCCAGTCAGCGGTCAACTTTTCAACACTCGAGGGCCGGTCAAAGCAACGCATGCTCAAGTCACGTGAACCATTCGTGAAGCGACCTCGGCGTGCCTTCCACCTTGGGGGTCGGCCACCCTTGGGGGTCGGCCACCCCCAATGGGTCGGCCTCCCTTGGGGGTCGGCCACCTGCCTTGAATACCGACGCCGTCACCTTTGACCGTGCTCCGTTGTCACGACGACCGTCGCTCTCGGCCGTGCTCCTTCGTCGCGATGACAGTCGCTCGTAGTCTCGATGACCGTCACTTGTGGCCGCTCTGTCGCCATGACAACCGTCGCTCACGGTCGCGCGCCATCCACGCAACGACCCTTGTCGCTCGGAGATCACTCTGCGACCCTCGTCGCCCGCACTCAACCGCGCCCCATGCGCTGCAATCATGTTATATGCTCACGGGATAGGTACTCCTCCAGAACACTATCTCCGCCGGGGTGCCTGCGTGACTGGCCTACGTGCTCTGGCACTGGGGGCTCGCGTCGGCACCCCTAAGGACTATGACCCCCGGGTCACTCCGAGATGGGAGCAGGTCTTCAGAAGGGCATCTTGCCTAGTCCACCTGGCAGCTGGGCGTCGGGTCTTCCCCACCGCTGCCAGGACCGTGGGATTCAGTAAGGGCTTGGACTGGAGGCTGGGGCAACGGGTTACTCTGACCATGCTACCGCGGCATGATCAGTCTCCTTAGACAGGCAGAGAGATGTTGCAAGGGCAGGGCAGCACGAACTTAGGGACCGGCAGTCCAACGGAGGGTCAGTGCTTTGGCCCCCCTGGCGACGTGTCGTTCCCAGGGGGTGACACATGTCAACTTATGACATATGCACATTTTTGCCTATAAATAGTGAACTTTGGAGCTTTCTCAAGGATCTTCTCTCTCATTCGAACTTTTCACTTTTTCTCTCTAAAAGACATTCTCTCTGAAATTCTAGTGAGAGAAACACACTTGGGCTCACGTCCACGAACCCTTGACGCTGCTCCCTTAGCACGGACTGTAGACTGTCGGTCCTGTTCATCGTCACCCTGCCTGCGCAGCGCTGCCAGCCCTCGCGACCTGTTTGGGGAGCCTTGCCCTCGGCCCTTGCGCTGTCCTTGCTGTCTCCCGCGTTGCCTACTTGGAAGCTGACGCAGACCGCATCCTTTGTGGCACCTCCACGTAGCATCGAACCATTTTCGGCATCATCATCATATATATATATACATATATATGTTTAGACACTCTTCATTATTTTTATTTGAGCTTAACTTGTCAAACATGACATATATAGGGTCGATCTGAAATCACTTTCAGTTTTGATTTTTTATATTTAAAAAAATAACTAAATTAGTTTAGTTTTTATTTTTACAAAAATAAATAAATATTTGATTACCTAGTTTTTATTTTAAGTTTTTTCTTTGGTGGTGGCAGGCGGGAGGCGGTGGTCGGTTAGGGGCGGTGGCCGGTGGCAATTCCCGCTAGTGGCGGTGGCCGGCAGCGGTGCCCTCGGCCCACATCAGCAAGTGGCGATGGTCGGCAGCAGTGGACAACGGTAGTGCAGGCGGGTGGCGGTGGGGGGTGGGGTGGTTGTGGTCATGGTCTCAAAATAAAAACTCAAACTCCAAAATTAGAGTTTTCAGAAACAGTTCTTTTTTAAAAACTGGTTTTCAAAACTAAAGGAAAAAAAAAAACGAAAATGGTCTGTCAAATGCGTTTTTTTCTCTAATTTACAAAACTGGAGAAAAATTGGAAACGGAATATATTTCAAATGTTACCTTAATTTATGGTTGTCATTTGAGTTTAATTCACTATTTATAGGATTTCGTAAAAAGTCAAACGATAAAACTCTTGAAAGCAGTATAATATAGAATAATCTTCTGATGAACGCCAAGGTACCCTTCACCTCGAGGTTAGTTGTGTTTTCTACTTACTAACAATTTGCATCAATGAGTTGGATTCTTTTCATATTTAGAACGAAGAAGAAGCTGTTCTTGGATAAGATGATTTACGACTTATAATAATTTTTATTTTTTTTGGTCAAATGATGATACATTAAGATAAAAAAGAAAACCTGAAAAGCAACCCTTCAAGAAAGGACTAACAAAACGCTAAATAGACAAATACAATCATGAGATACGTCTTGTTTTGTTACCGAACTAAAAACTAAAGCCAGGCTTTCAGCATAAATTATCTTTGTCAAATCAAACCATAATCTCCCAGGCTCTAAATGAAGTAGGTCAAGAAAGCAGATCAGATGACAACAAGCCAAAACTCTTGCAATGTGCAGAAAATTTTGCGAAGAAATGAAAACTCGTCAAACACGAGGGGTAATGCAGCAACAGAAGACGTCGGCAAAGAGCAATGATAAGAGAGGTAGATCTGAAGTTATTGAAGAGAAGGGAGAGTAAGAAGCAATAGGGGCAAAAGATGGCCGCCGGAGTTTTCCAGGAGTGAGATTAGCTAGGGACGAGGCAGAGAGAAAAGGGACGAGGCTGTAAAACCTCTCTGATGTAAGTTTCAGTGACAAAAGTTTACAGCTTTGATGTATAACCCCTGTGATTTTGTTACTCTCGCTATAATTTAATTAGAACGATAACTTATTACTGTTAAAATGAATATAGCAATTATGTCACACGAGATGTTGTACATTAAAGTGAATAGAGAACGTTATCGAATTTCTAGAGAGAAGTATCGACAAACAAATTTGGCAGTGTTGACACAAACAAAGTTGCAATTTTGCAGATCATTTCTCTTTCTTTCATTTCCTATTATACAACCATCTACGATGTAGACTTATGTCTTGACACTTATGTCTTGACGAGATCGAAGACGTGGTCTTTAGGTCTACAATCATTTAGGGCCGCTTGCATGTAGAGATATTGTCTAGGGGACCAATATGTGACAAGTTGATGACCGAGGTCACATACTTATACGGTCAGTTTTCAATTTTTCACATCAAAAAAAATTAAAAATGATGAAAAGCCATAAAGACTGTTCTCTGGTTAATGGAATGCCATTCTGATTTAAACACATCACATGCATTTTTGAGAAGTGAGGCTCTCGTGGGAGGTGCGGTGGGCCTCGGATCGGTCGCAATTCATACCATTATTCTTTTATTTGGAATGTGACATGCAACTTCATAATAAGAGCTGAGTTATTTCTCAACTTTAATTGACACCAAACATCTATTAAAAAAATGACAATTCTTTTTTTTTTTGTGTGGGTATTTAGTACACTCGGCGCTCTAATAATTAGTATTCAATAATTTCATAGTTTTTAACAATTGACTATTTTTTGAAAAACCAACTCCATATGCTTAACATTTTAATACTTTATAAGTCATATGTTTTGAAAATTCTTTTATATTGCCATTAGTAACAAGAGAGATAATATGTCCATGTGTTTAATTTAACAATGATTATTATTATAATTATCTTTTAGTATGTTTTGGACAATCAACAGACATCTTTCCTCACCTTAAAGCGTTTAAGCAATAAGATGATGTCATAAATATGATAGTTATTTGTTTACAAAATTAGGAGATAATTATCAATGAGATGTTGTTTTATAGCAACATTCCTATTTATCACCATGCATACAGGGTGAGCGTTGGGGAGGAAACATATAAGTTTGACATCAAACCAGAGAGAAAATCTGCCAAGCTCTGACAGATATTGCCTACAGATATCTGAAAACAGCTAGCCCTCGAGTTGAAGTTACTGAAAGAAAGAATTAGAGGGCGTAATCTTGTTTCAAGCTTTAACAGAGATTCTACTTATTTCTCCTCCAACTCAAAAAGATGTATGAATTTGTTGCTACTTTTCTGGTTCTTTATCTGCAAACTTGAAATTTGTGGTCGACCTATGTAACTTAAAAAAAGAACAAGTCGACAAAAGTCTCGCTTTTAAGTTAATGCCACCGTAAAAGTTACGAGGAAAACTAGGTTTTATATATATAGGCAAGTGCAAAAAAAATCAATATACACCACTTCAAAAAGTTATCATGAGTTTTTTAAAATCTTGGATTAGATTTAACTTGTACTTTTCGATGCAAAAATGGGGAAATTGTGTTTTGTGAATGGAACTTTTCAAGACAAACGTTTATGGGAAACATAATAATATAATACTTATAGTAATTAATAGTTTTTCAATTCCATAACATTAGTGATTATAAGATACCATTAATGATAAGGGACTCAACCGTACTTCACATGCATGTGCCTACAAAATTAACCCAGAAAATCAAATGCAAGTCTCTCTAAAAATGGTTAGACCCTTTGAAGCAATTTTTTGTTGAACTTATCACAGATAGAGCTGTAATTAGAACTTGTTTTGCCGCTTCACTAAACTTAGATCCCCTTTTTGCTTTTCTGATGTCCTGGACTGAGGACTAAGTTCTTGCATAACTATTAATTATTAGACAATCTTAATTAAACCAATAAAGCATCTAGTGATGAATTTTGAGTTCGATGAAGCTGCCAAAAAAACATCATTTTCATATGGTCATCAGCCTGATGACCAACGACCCATATTGTTTGACGTGGGCCTCCGAACAAACTAAATGGTCATCTTTTCATGTGTATCAGCTTTAGGTTAACCCCATGATAGCTCCTAGCAAAGTTTAGGATGATTTGATTGAACTGTATTTTCAGACAATAATCGTCCACTTGTGTTGTGCATGCTACGGCTAGGAAGATGATGAGATCTTTTCTTACTAATGTTTCGTCAAAAGTGAGAGCATGCGATCTTTTCTTAGCAACTATTGTTGAGAGCATGCGATCTTTTCTTACTAATGTTTCGTCAAAAGTGAACGCGTGAATCTTTTAGAACTGTTAGCTAGGGGTTACTTTGAAAAAAAAATGTTTGCAAGGAAAAAAAAAAACAACTTAAATGGGGAGTGTATTATTGCCGCTATCAAATCATTGCAAGTGATTTTGCAGTGATGTATGTATACTTTTGAACGACATAAATAATATCTGTCATAAAAAAATCGCTTGATTTACTTTACTGTCCGCGAGCTCTCGATGACGATCAAAAATTTGTACCACAAAGACAGAAGGAATACGATGGCATGTGAAAATCATCATTAATATCGGAATGGGAGGCCAAAAGCCATGTCCATTACATAGTTTCTTCTAATTTGGCTGACACGCTCGCAAACAAATTTTGGATCATCTTGATTCAGACCAAAAATTACAAATTCAAAGAAAGGTGGCCAGTGCGATACAGATAGACGAGTGAGAGGCCCCATTGGTGCCTAACAGATGATATTTGCGTCAAAGCTAGCATTTTCGATGATCCTAATGTTTACTATGGTCCTTGCCATGCCGCCATGGCCCTCTTTCGTTATTTATTTTTCTCTTTTCGACATAACATGACCCTAGTGACATCTACGTAAAGCTTCTCTCATCTTTCATCATCATCTAGGGAAAAAATTGAGGAAGGTTAGGTTATAATTGGCAAAAGAAAAAGTTAAATGTAGTTAGTCCTTTAATTACAAGGCAAGGGTGTCACCACCATTTAACCTACCTAACATTAATGGGAAAGAATTCAATCCTCAGCCTAAATTGTCCACTTTAAATTCAGATCATATATACGAGAAGAGGGAAATCAACTTTAAGGTTTTCCGTTCCTTTACACTAGTGCATTCATGAAATCTTACTTATATATATGCAGCTAATAAATGAAACAAATTCACTTTTACCGCATAAAAGCATCTTATTACCATAGGATACTGGGAAAAAAGATCGGTCTCACAAACCTATCTATTGGATTTATGTTTTGACTTTGAAAGTCAACATTTATTTTGGTCAAATATGATTGACTTTTGAGAAAATATCCTAAAGGTCAATTTTCAATGAAAAGTTAGGGTGGGCATGTGGCCAAATTTATTCACATATACATGGCAATTGGGAAATTAATAATTATGGAGCTGCAAAGTGAATTTATTGTTGTTGTGGAATGAATATATTTGGATTGGTGGAGGGGATTAGGTGAAGGCACCTGCATGATAGAAAATTGGTGAATCTCTGAGGACATTCAATGTGAGCATTCTGATATTTAAGCAAAATATAAACGAGAAAGCTCTAAATAAGTACAAGTCTCAGCGTCAGTGCACATACCCCAATTTTACAGTTTTTATAGCTTTAGACTGGCCTAGGCCGGCTGGGATTAAAAAGAATGCCTTTGGGAATCATTTTTCTAGTGGCCGGGACATGAAGTCCTGGTCCGATTCGCTATAAGATTTATCTGCAACACACTATTTTTTAGTCGTCAAGCAATCCTGGTCGAGCCAGATTAGGGGCATTTGGGCTAAGTTGAGCAATGGTTCGGGACGGTCCAAGTTAATGTTATGGTGGTGACCGAGTCTCAGTCAAAGTTTTGCGGTGACTGAAAAGTTATAGGGGCATAGTTCCATTGATACGTATCAATCATCGATTAAACGTCAAATTGATTTTAACTCGAACTCAAAAGTTTCGAGAGAAATGTATTGTGTTCACTATTAATAATACAGTTGATGTTCAAGGGTTTTTAAATAATAACAAAGTCTTATCTCGGTTTCATTGTACGAGTTATACAACTTGGGATAATATTAATCTTGTACTCTTTAGTCCTCATTTGTCGCTATAACATGTCTTCAAAAATGGTATCTTGTAAGCATTTTCTTTGGGATGATTGACTTCAATACTTCTATTGTCCGTGTAAGCCAAACTTTAACTAACCATGGACCACCACGGTCTAAGCTCTAGCACATTTCTTGGCCGACAATGGACTATCTTTATATTGAGCCCAAACTTTGGAAGCAGGTTTGATAGCAGATATATAGGGAAGAGTTAAATGTCAACACGGTTGATGCTTTTATAACAAGAAACACCATCAAACTTCACGTGAAATTGGTTTTGACCTAAAATTTCCAAACCCTAGAAAGTAGAAAGACCCATCCCCAGTTGGTCATCCATTAGTGTTCTCTTGTTAGAGTTAGTGAAGTGTCCATTAAAGAAATGGCCAGCTCTCTGGGGTCAAAACACTGCTAGGGAAGGGTAAGATCCACTTAGGTTTCTGTTGAATTGTCCTATTTAATAAAGGCTGCTGGTTGGTATCTGATAATTGTAATCATGACTTGCCAAGAAACATCATTACACTCCTGTATTAAGTGGAGCAATTGCT
Organism: Escallonia herrerae; assembly: GCA_033070095.1. Lineage (NCBI taxonomy): Eukaryota > Viridiplantae > Streptophyta > Magnoliopsida > Escalloniales > Escalloniaceae > Escallonia > Escallonia herrerae. Next base: position 61,790 of record JAVXUP010003235.1, on the reverse strand, counting down.
AATTACAGCTGTGGATGCAGGTGTCAACTTTCTCTGTAACTGGTCAATTTGTATATCATGAAGTATAAGATCCAGATGTGAAGAGAAATGGTAAGGGAACTAACATTGATAAGTTTATAGAATTAGTGGTGCTCGTGCAACATTGAAAACAATAGATGCATGTAGTATATTTATGCTTTACTTGCGTTATTCTTTTTGAGTTTTATTTGACATTCAGTTTTTTAATAGAAGGTCAAGGAAATTCCAAAACCGTTATTATTATCTTTTTGTTTTATCAATAAATATGCCGCGAGCAAATTTTTACACATCATCGAAACATAGTTACCAGAACTGAACTGAATTGGCCAGTTGGACCGGTTCAACTAATAATCGGTGATTGTACTTGTTCGTTTACATTCTTGATCTTGACCAATTCTACACTTTGAACTTGATGACATGACATAAACCGGCCAATTTTAGCATCAAATCGACCAGTTTAATAGTACCCATGAACACGTTTACATTTACATAAAAACATTCGATATAACACAGTTGGTGGCGCTAAGGATTCAACCTGAGATATCCAGGTTGAAGTCCTTATTAAAGTCTTTTCCTTTTCTTTTCTTTTTCAATCTAATAGTACCCATGAACACATTTACTTTTTAAAGTTTTTTCCTTTTCTTTTTCAGTCTTTCTCTTGCCAATTGATTTAGTCACTTCCTCAAACACATTGAAACCATATTTGAAAACGCTTTTAATTTCTGCAAAGGCATCATTTTCAGATTTTTCAAATGTTACTGCAGAAAAGATTGAGATTAACGAATTAAAACCTTCTCCTCTTCTCGTGAACCCAAAAGAATACAATAAGGATCCTCTAGAAGTCATGTAACAATTTTAGCGATTTTTTAATTGTTAAATCTATTTAGCTCTATTATTAAAACTCGTAGCGATAATTATTTTATCGAAAATATTTTTAAACGACATGTCTGAATTACAATATATCTTATTAGATCCTCAAAATCTAAAAAAATAATCCATGTACAACAATGGTGTCTACACCGGATAATAACTCACCGAAACAGCTCGACTACCCAGCAGTTTGACCCGTGACGCCCTTTTAAGTCGTAACAGAATCCCCGGTTTTCCGTCAGCTGATCCCCTGCAACGCGCTTTAGCTCGTCCACACACACTGGGCTACAGGGCACCGACACGTCACCACCAGGCTCCACCGACACATCAACGCGGCAAGCAGCGGACCCACACTTCCCATTTAACATTATATATTAATTATGATTATTTATAATATAAGGTACACAAACTTTGATTCAGTTTTTATCTGCATGTGACCACCCTCCTTTTTTTTTATATTTACATTATAAAAACCGTATCATTCTGTGACCATTTCTTTATTCTGGCTTTTATATTCTCGGAATTACTTTGTCCTCTCCTCTTCCTATCTGTTCATGGCATGGATTCAATCTACTAATCCTTGGTGTTACCATCCAATTATCCAAATCTTACCATTTATGTGAAAATGTTACCATTGCATGGATTTGGCGTTTCGTTGGGCTCGCCATGCTAGTCATCAGTTGTTATATTCGTGAACGGCTAGTTGTAACATCAAAATATGTGCCCTTTTTGTCGAAGTATGTATAGCTTCCATCAAAGCATGTGATACAACCAATTTAAAACGACACTGCTTTGGCTTAACCGAGTTTGTTTTGGTAATATGTTTCCTTGTTTTGCCGCAGTTGATTGCATCGAACTATGTAGCATTGATGCATGTAGTATGACCATTGAGACGTAAGTGCGAATTAAAAGTATTTTCTCTATCTCGTAATTTTCATCTTCTTCGATTTATTGTGAAAATTTGAACATGTAAGCGTCGACTAAAGCATAAATCTTAGTACGTAGAATTACTTGTTAAGGAATATTGAGTAAAACTAATGTTTCACACAGTTCAAATCGCGTTTCCAAAATTTGTAAAAAGTCAAAAAAACAGCAAGCTAAATTCAAAACTTTAAACTAACCTTAAACCATACTTACAAAGTAAATAAACTATTCTAAATCAAGAGCAAGAAGCAAATTTAATGTTTAAACGTTCAAATTCTATTTTAGAATCGTACAAGGTCCAATGAAATTATTACTCTATGAATGAATGAAGGAGTATAATTATAAAATATTAAAAAGTAAAGTAAAAGCAGAATATTATGTGCTCCTGCTAAACATTAACAAAAGGTCGTATGATTTCATGAAATAATTTTGTTTTTGGTACCCCATGAGAGGAAAGGTATGGGAATGATCACAGCCAGTAATCACAGTTGAAAATCTGTCTTAGATAAGGGTAATTGATTCCAAAAGCCAAATCTCACCGACCCTCAAAATCTCTACATGGACTCTTCCTATATAACAGTGAGAGAGAGAGAGAGAGAGAGAGAGAGAGAGCAGTAAGAAAAAGGCACAAAAAGGATGCCCAAGCATTGCACAAAAACAAGAATCCCTTTCATGGTACATTTTCAGAGCTATGATATATAGGGGAGCTTAAGATTTTGTATTTTACCATTACTAGTGTTTTTGTCTTCGAAGATCGACATTATTGCCTGTGGAGCCTCTCATTCAACTCTCTCATCACACTGGTGTGAAACCCATCTCCTTCTCTCCCTGTACATATACGGCTAATACATGCATACGCATATCTATATGTTAGTGTGTCCGGCAATTCCGCCGCAAAGATAGCACTTGTCAAGTTGGTGTCCAGATCTACATGTTGGCCGAGGTAAAATGTAAATTCCACTCGAGTGAGCTGATCCCAAGTCATGTGAGCCTTCGCAATATTTTAAGTGTCTGATTGTGTGCAGTGAAATGGGTTGTGATTAATTGTGTGGACGAATTAAATAATGGGAATTACAGTTGGGTTGGAACTCTACTGCTGAGCACACTATAGGGTGTTTTATACTTGGTACAGTTTAATTTTGCCGAGATAAATACATGGGTACTTATGGTGTTTATCTCAATCTCTCATTAATATAGTGTACTGTGCGGCAATAATCGATATCATTTCGTTTTTGTCCAAGAGGGGTAGTCTTTCACGAGTGAACCCCTGTCGCGATTCCCCCATTTTCTTTCTCTTTCTCTCTCTGAATCAGCTAACGCTGTGTGTAGGGATAAAAGATAAGTGTGTGTGCGTGAGATATAGAGAGAGAGAGAGAGAGAGGGAGGGAGAGAGGAAGTGAAAGAAGGGAAGTATTCGGAGATGAGAGAAGACAAGGGAATAATGGGAATTGCAGAAAAATAGGCTGAATTTGAGGGTTTCGCTGACCCAATCAGTTTCTGCATCGGAGGTATTGTTTTCTTTCTGGAACTGCTTCTTCTGTTGTTTTCTGCTTTGCTTTGGTGGATTTGTTGGTAAATTAGATGCCTTTTCTGCGTTTTAGCACTCATTTACCAAATGGGTTTTCGCTAGTCATCATATTTTTGGGCATTCATTCGTGCTCCGTATTGGCTAGAAGGTTAAGAAACTCATTCATGTTAATCGAGGAGAAGGCACTTTATAACGGTGTCTTCTAAATCTGAATTTTTGCATTATGCATTCCTTTTTTTGGGTTAGTTGTTTTGAGTGCTAAAAAAATTTCTCTTTTTGTGTGGCATATCTTATGATAGATTTCTCAGTCATGTGTTTTGCTTCTTCGGGTTATGGATCTATTACTAATCTCTGGGAACTGATATCGTCCCATTTTCCTTTTCCTTGCTTTAGCTCGTTTCTGTAACTTAACATGGGTATACCTTTCGTTTGATAGTGTTTGTGGGTTTTCAGGTAGGAAAATGCCGAGGCCACTCCATAGAGGTGTATCTGGTGGGGGGCGATTATCGGGGAATAGCCATGATTTCTGGGACGACGCTCAGATGAAAGACAGAGTAGAGAAAGAAGATGTCGATAGAAGTCGTTCATCTTCTGGTCACACGTATTTATCAATCAGATTCCCATTCCGTTTCCTTTTTTCAGATAACTCATTGTATAAACACGGTGCTAGTGAAAATGGTTTTTTATCTGATCCCTATAGCCCGGGAACTTCGAGGAGTCGACACAAATTGGCTTTGCTCTTTCTCAAATTAAGTTTAGTGGCAGTACTAATTCTTGCTCTTACTGGATCGTTTTGGTGGACAATCTCGATTACTACCTCATCAAGAGGCCATATATATCGTGGATATAGGCGGCTACAAGAGCAACTTGTATCTGATTTATGGGATATAGGAGAGCTCTCTCTTGGTACTTCAAGGTTGAAAGAAATGGAATTCTGTTCTCAGGAGTGTGACAACTGTATTCCATGCTTCAATGTTTCAGAGAATCTTGCACTGGGTTACTCTGGAGGTGCAGAGTATGACCGCCATTGCGGGCAAATGTCGAGCCAAAGTTGCTTAGCGCTTCCACCAGCTAATTACAAGATTCCTCTTAGGTGGCCTACTGGAAGAGACGTCATTTGGTTTGCAAATGTTAAAATGACTGCACAGGAGGTGCTTTCATCAGGGAGCTTAACGAAGAGGTGGGTAAAGTTTATGGTGTGGATTTTTTTTCATCAAGAAAGGTTCGGATATAATGTTTTGACATTTATATGTCGATTTTTGTATGCCATAATGTCGCAGGATGATGATGCTAGATGAAGAGCAGATCTCCTTTCGTTCTGCATCTCTCACGCTTGATGGTATAGAAGACTACACTCATCAAATTGCAGAAATGATCGGGCTAAGAAACGAATCGAACTTCATACAAGCTGGAGTGAGTAAATTTTATAAGAAGGATCGGCATTTTTATCCTGTTCATTTGTTTACTTTCCTTTCTCCATTGTCTATTATGCTCCTTGTTTTACTTGGCATAGTGATCAATATGCTTTTTGGAGAAAAAAAATCTGCTAAGATGAAATCGTTGACTTTTAAAATACTTCTTATAAATACTAGATGTTTCAACATGTATCAAATTGTCACAGTTTGCCTATTTTTGTGCAACTGCTATCTGCAGTGTGCACTGTGCCCCTTTTACCAGTTTTGAAGATGTTGAGAGTTCCACATGACTAATGATAATCCATTAGAATTTGAGAGCATTGATCAGAACCTTTTTATTCTTGCACGAGCAGGGATCTCTAGTATTGATTGCATTTTACTGCAATACTAAGTCAAAGAAGTGGAAGGATTATGCAGCACTTGTACTGGGGCATCATGATGCCAATTATGTTTCATCCACGACAACATCTAACTTGTGGCCTATCTAGTAATAATATGCACATTCGATTGAGTGATTGTGTTAAGTATCATCAAAGTTGGAGTAGCTATAAGATTCATTTTAACTACTTCTAGCTTTGTCGTAGAAGGGAGATACTTGACCAGAAAATTATTAACTCGTCAGATTATGTGCCATTTTTTGGCAATTCTGTCTGTATCTTAACCTGTCACAGTTGACCACTCATTTGTATCTACAATGGATGCATTGGCAGCTTTTATTGTCCTTTGCTAACGTCATTTGCTCTGATGTTTTCAGGTTAGAACCATCTTGGATATAGGATGTGGTTTTGGTAGCTTTGGAGCGCATCTATTTTCGAAACAAATATTAACAATGTGTATTGCGAACTATGAGGCTTCAGGCAGTCAAGTTCAAGTAACTCTTGAAAGGGGTCTTCCTGCAATGATTGGTTCTTTTACGTCAAAACAGTTACCATATTCATCGCTTTCCTTTGACATGATACATTGCTCACGATGCGCCGTTGACTGGGACCAGAAAGGTATCAGTCATAAGCTAGTAATGGAAATTATACTTCACATATATATACTTCACATATTCATCGCTTTCCTTTGACATGATACATTGCTCACGATGAGCCGTTGACTGGGACCAGAAAGGTATCAGTCATAAGCTAGTAATGGAAATTATACTTCACATATATATTGTGGATATATGCTAACACTGGAATAGATTTAGGACAAATCTGTACGATTCTGACAGATATTGGATGGTATACTGTCTCAACTGTTAGCACCTTTTAAACGTATTTCTCTTAGGAAGCGGCTATAAGGACTAAGAAGTTCCATTACAGCCAAGTGGTCTAGGAAGTAGAATAATCTTAGAAGGTAAATAATGTTGCTTATTTGCAACAAGAAAATCTTTTTTGCCGCATCTGGTAGGTTGCAGTTCTTATGCTTTAACTAAGCTGTCGATATCTAGTAAAGACTCTTGTAATTTCAGAGGATATGTCATGGGGCTCGCTGACTCTTGCACGTATATGATCTTTGAATTCCATTGCCTGCAAATTTTCTTTCGTTTATCTGAGGGCTTTGCGGTGATTAGAACTTAGAAGAACATTGCTGCTCATTGGAATGATGTCATTTCTTTGTTTCATCTCAGAAGCTACTCAGATATCTAGTCTGAAGAATTCATTTCTTTGGTTCATCTCAGAAGCTACCAAGGTCTCTAGTCTGAAGCATGAACAATAGTTAGTCAAAATCGAAAGAGCCAGGATGACCTAAGTGAGGATATTTATGAAGTTACATGATTCTAGTTACTGAATTTGGGTTCTCCTAAAGGCAGGATCTCTACCCAAGCAGAGTTCATGCTCTTTCCCTGTTAATTGTGTACCATAAGAATAAGTTGGCACATTGCACATTTTTGCATCCAAATCAAAACTGAAGTACTGCATCTCATGTTTTTATTGGTTGGTCTTGAATGGTGTAGTTAAAGTTTTATTTGACTTGTCTTTGTTGTACAGATGGTATTTTTCTGATTGAAGTAGATCGAGTCTTGAGGCCTGGTGGATATTTTGTGTGGACGTCACCACTTACCAATGCGCAAGGCTTCCTTCGTAACAAAGCAGCTCAGAAAAAATGGGACACCGTACGGATGTTTGCGAAGGATATTTGCTGGGATTTGTTATCTCAGCAAGATGAAACCGTTGTGTGGAGAAAAACTAGTAAAAAGAAATGCTATACTGCCAGGTGAGATTACCTTTATGAATAGTCATTAATCGTTATTCGTATCTTTCTCATCTATCTCTAGGACAACTTGGTATGCACAGATAATACCCAACCCTAATGTGTGGAATTGCTTCTTCTATAGGAGACCTGGTTCTGGTCCTTCTATATGCAGTAAGGGCCATGATGTTGAATCTCCATATTATCGTCCACTCCAAGCATGCCTAGGAGGAACTCAGAGCCGCCGATGGATTCCTATTGAAGAAAGGCCCACCTGGCCTTCAAGTGCTAAATTGAAATCAAAAGAACTTGCAATCTATGGTAAATCTTACTTCAAGTAGGGTTTTGATAGCAAATAATTTTTCTTTGCACCAGCATGTATAGCTATCTCGTGTATACCTTACTAATTGTCGTCATGATTTCTGTGTTTTATCAGGTTTACACCCAGAAGACCTTGATGAGGATGCATTAAACTGGAATTCAGCAGTACGAAATTTTTGGTCTCTACTCTCACCACTAATATTCTCGGATCATCCAAAAAGACCTGGCGATGAAGATCCTTCTCCACCATATAACATGGTCAGAAATGTATTGGACATGAACTCCCATTTTGGCGGTTTCAATTCTGCTCTGTTAGAAGCTGGGAAATCTGTGTGGGTCATGAATGTGGTCCCTACAAGCGGGCCCAACTACCTTCCTTTAATCCTAGACAGAGGATTTGTTGGTGTATTACATGACTGGTATATCCGATCTTCTGTCTATCCAAGAGATGTTTCAAAATATTCGACAGAACTTATTTTGCAATCTTTAAACTATTCGATAATTTAGGTCATCGTCATCATTAATTTGTGATTTTCTCATTTAGGTGTTGTTCAAAACTTTTAAACTAGTATGGGATAAAGGCTTGGTTGATAATATGATTCATTTGACTCTTTTAACATTATAGGTGTGAAGCGTTTCCAACGTACCCTAGAACTTACGATATGGTGCATGCTGAAGGACTTCTATCTCTTGAAGCTGCTCAGCAGCGTAGGTGCTCCTTGCTAGATCTCTTCTCTGAAATTGATCGGTTACTTCGTCCTGAGGTATGTAGTTACATTTCTCTCCTGATAGACATGACATTATCTGCTTTAATCTTGTAGTGACATGATATTGAATTCTACTTGCAACTAGAAATGGATATGATAGTGTCCAATGGGACTGATGTCAGCTTGCACACTCCAGGATGTAATAATATAGGCATTAACAAAAGTAGCTTTGTGATGTCCCATACGGTTCATGGTATCGGTAAGCTAATGTTATCATTTTCGTGTTTTTGACTACCCCTCCCAGTCATATGAAGGGTTATAATATCAGTTCTTGAAGTTCAATCCAAGGCATGTCTTAATGGATAAGACATGTCATCATTCGCTTGGTCATGCAAGTGGTGGCCCGTGTCCCTGTACTGTAGACGTTAAACATAAACAAGTAATCCTCGAATATCTAAATCCACACGAGTGTTTGTTGTCTATGATCTCTTTTATAACGATAATAGGGAGGATTGAGTTACTAAGATAATTTATTGTTGCATGCTTTCAAGCTAGCATTTCAAACTTCAATTCACTATAAAGTGTTTTTAATAGGCAGGTCTTTTAGCCAAAAGGAGTTGGGTAGCATATGCACGAATCTGAGATGCTTGTGGCCGACACATTTAGCAGTTTTGACTGTAAAACTGTTTGCACTTGAAAACTTGCCCATTTGAATACTTCTGTGATGATCGATACCATTTGTTGGTACTACAATAAGATCAGGCTGTCATCATTGACTTCATACTACGTTAGTATCAGTGACAAATAAAGTATGAATAAGCAAAGTCATGGGAGTTTCCATTACATTTAGGAATAGTATGTTAGATTTTTTTTCGGCACCTTTGGGATTATAAGGCTTCCTATATGCTTTTGGTTTTGGCTATATTATGTTGCATGATGTAAGGCAATTGATAATTGGCAACGCTCTTCCTTCCCAAGTTCTCTCCCCCCAAGGGTTTCTTTCCCCTTCTTTCAATTGCCGCTTCTCCTTCTATAGTCATTTCTCGTGGTTCCACATATATCAATTGAAACACTCGCAGAATGTCTTCCCATTTGGTTGACGTGGCAGCAGTTTTCAAGACTGCTCAGAGGCTTTTGTCAAATTGTTTCGTATATGGGGTTCCTGTATAGACATCCCGGTACTTTAAGATCCAATTTCTTTTCAGAATGATTTCTACAAGTCAAGGTGCTATCAAACTGAACTTGTTTGTTTCTTAAACTAGTGAACTATTATTCTCAAGGCATAGCAAGTTATTAAAAAGCATACACGTTAGATATATATCATAACATGGGTGTAGAATAAGGATGGAGGAAGATGTGGCCATCTCTTTGGAAGTAGAACTCTAGGGTGAGACTAAAAGTTAAGGACCTAGGTCCTTTCTCACAAGCTCTATGAAGTAGATGACTCGGAAGTAAAACCTCTAGATCTTTGGAAGTTAGACCTTCACACGATTGAAACCTCTATATACTTCATGCCTCGGAAGGCGCACATGTAACTGGTCTTGTTCTAAAAACAATGCTTTGAGCATTGTTATCAACTGATCAGTTCCTTTTTTTTTCTTTTTTCGTTTTTCTCAAATTGTGATAGAGAAATTAGTAGCACTGAGATGATTGTAGAGGTTAAAAACGAACTTTTAGAACATTTTAATGCAAAACACCTGCTGCTTATGGTCCATTATCTTTTTGAGCACGGATTCATTTTCTTTCAGAGTTCTCAAGTTCTACTTTAAATGCAACAGATCAAGATTAACTGCATGAACTCGCATTTTGGTGCTCAAAGTTACCAGTAAAACAGGTTTTCATTTCCTAAAATAATTTTAATCACATTATATGCGGCTGGTGCAGGGGTGGGTAATACTTCGCGATACTGTTGCTCATATTGAATCGGCACGGATTCTCACGGCTCGCTTGAAATGGGATGCACGAGTAGTGGAGATTGAGAGTAACAGCGACGAAAGACTCCTCATCTGCCAGAAACCGTTCTTTAAACGACAAGCAAACTCATCACGAACGCGTGAAGGGATGTAGATGATATTGTTCTTATTCATTTTGTGGATCAATATTAGTCATAAAGTTCCACTTGAAATCGTGGAGTTGAAAGTTTTGAACAGAAAGAAGAAAGCAGACAGCAGAAGCAAACGATGGTTCTGCCTGGAACCAGCACAGCCTATGGAGCCGTAAGGCGCCCATAGGACCATGTAATTACACAACTGAGGCAAAGGGTGAGAGAGAAAAGTATAGGATTTTACTTGAATTTCCTTTTCATGTCTCGTTAAAATTTTACAAAACCATCATGAATTAGATTGTGAAGATGGGTATAGAATAAGCAAAATTCTATTTATTCTCGTATATAGGATGATTGCTAAGAGCAATTCCTTTTTCATAGCCTGTCGGTATTCCATGTTTTTCACTAAATTTTGTGTTCAAGCATGTTTCTTTAGAAAGCACCATCTGCTATTGAGCCTTACTGGAGTTCACCGACAAGGGAGCAATCTCTTTTTGCTTGCGGTGTGAGTGATGAATAATTTGGTCGTCTCTAAATAGCAACTTTTGGAATGATAGTAGCAGAATGAGAGGATAAGAAGCACACAACGGACTGAAGACCCGTCTAAAGACAATGTCTTTGAAAGGCAATATTTGCTTTCACTCATGAAGAGTTTGCTATTGGGTATATAAAGCAAATGACCTGTAAGATACAAAAAATCCATCAATCTGCTGATAGTAATTCCTTGCCGGATCGCTCTATTAAACTGTGTATAGACTGAGAAATGAAAAGAGAAAACACGAGAGAGAGAATTGTCAGAATTGAATTCTGAGAAATGAAAAGAGAAAACACGAGAGAGAGAATTGTCAGAATTGAATTCGGCAATCTGATATAAATTACATAGCACTGGGCTCTTGTTCCGGGAGGGATGGCTTCTCTCCCGAAGAAGAGAGCGTCGAGTATGGAGTTCCACAACGATGTTCCGGATTCGCAGAGTCAGTAGGAAGAAGGTTGATTCATGGATTCCGACATCTAGTTTTTCGAACTGGATGTATCAATCGCATGCCTTCAGATCTACAAAATTATCTCCATCAAATTGGGGGTGAATCTGATTTTTCGTAACCCTTATTCTGATTTGATCTAACTAGGAATTTGTTGTAATGGGTTATCCTTGCTTTTCGTTTGTTTTAGCTTGTCTGGGTCCAATTTCTTGGTTCTTGAGTGAGATCGTGGTATGTGATGTTAGTTGGGTGGTGTTGGCTTATTTTGGTTATCCGTTGTGTTTGTAAAGATTTTTCGTCCGAATCTTCTCTATCGCCTTTTGTAGAGCGGTTAATTTGTGTTAGTTGATTGGTTCTGCCTTTTCCGTAATTTTTTGAACTGTCTTGGTTGGAGATGCCTCGTTCAAACTCTAACGTGTCTTAGAGGGTGTTTGTGGTTGATTTTGGGATGGTCAAACCTGATTTAATCTAGATTAAATCAGATATGTGAGTGTTTAGCAAAAGAGATTATGAGATTTAATCTGGCTAAAAAAGTTAAAAACTGATTCAATCTATAATCCTAGAAAGTGAGGATTAAAAAAATCACTTTTTTCATAATCAGGTTTGACCTTTTAATTTACCATTATATCCCCGTGTTTTTCACAAAAAGACATTTCATACCCTTTTAACTAATTATTGGGTGTGACTTTTAATTAGCTTTTTGAGTTACATTTCTTCTATGCTAACAGAGAAAGGGAGCACAACAGTTCATCAACAACCGCCTTCTTCCTCCTCACCATTTTTATACGCTCTTCTACCTTTAATTCAGAATAAGAACTGACAATTTTTGTAAGTGATTGAAAATAACTTTTTTAATAAATTTTTCGTATATTGTAGTTATTTTCAAATGAAAGTTATATTAATATTACTTAACTGAATGGATATTAGAAACTTTATTTATGTAGTGTCCTTTATGGTCATTTTGTCATATCAAAACTGATTTAATCACTTTCTATCCAAACACTTTTTGTAACTTGAAGTTAGTTCACAGTTAATTTTGTCAAACAGTAAACTGATTCCGCTTAAAGTAGATTAAATCTGATTTTAAAAACTGATTTAGATTTAAGCTGAAATCTACTTTTGAAAATCAATCTCAAACGGCCTCTTAGTTAGAGGTGCCTTTTTCAGGCTCCAACCATAGGGGTGCCTTCTTTTGGTTTGTTGTTGCGGTGTAGGGAGGGTTGCGAGATGTTGGTTGAGCACATTTACTAGTGGTTTGAATATAGGGGGTCTTGTTTGTGGCTACTTTGGTGCCTAGGAGGGTTCTCCATTGTGTGGTGATAAGAGATCTCGTGAGTTCTTTGAAATTTATTTAGTCTTTCAGGGTCTCTCTCTTTATTGAATCTTCTACTAATTTGTTACAATGATCTTCTTCCTTTTGGAAGACGTCTTCCCTGTATTCTCGCTCTTCTCATCAATAGGCTTTTAGGTGGCTGGATCAGATCAGAAGGTTGTGGCTAGTCTCTATTAGGATTGAAGGGGGCCTTGTGTGATAGGGAATTGCAAATATAGTAAATGCCAAGAATTGAGACGTAATCAGGCCAAACAAACAGTGACAAGAGAAGCACCAATTTTAACGTGGAAAACCCTCTTACATAGAGAGAAAATCACGGGGCAAACAAATCCACTAATTCAATCGACAAAGTACTACAAATGGTCCTCTCAAGCTTTTATCCCTAAGCTCAAGGTAAACAAAAGTTAAAGAAAAATATACAACTTACTTCTTTCTTACCAAGTTGGAGAAATCACCACAAGAAAGGCACAAAGTAAGCTCTTCCACTTCTCTGCTCTCCCGCTTGCATATGCCAATGTCACTGTAGCACACATGTAATTGCTGCTCTCATGGATGATGTGAAACTGCTTGTTTTCTTTACTGTTTTTGTGTTTTTTTCAAAAAAAAAACAGTGACAAACTCAGGTAAAAAACTTAAGGGCCAATTACAGCAGTGTCCCTGAGGTTAGGGTGAAATTACAGTCAAGGACAATAAGTTTCAAAATGTATCACTCGTGTCCATCTGTTAGGGTTACGTCCAAAAAGTGTACGTTTTTTATGATGTCATCATTTTGTATTTCTAAAATGATAATACTGCCCTTATACTGTATATTTTTAAATTAAGATTTCAAACCCTAATTTCAAGTTAGGGTTTTTTAAATAAAGGTTTCCAAATACTAATTCAACACACACTCTCACACACACCCCGCCCCCGCAGTAACCCCCTCGCTCCCCCCACCCCGCCGTGCACCACCTTCACATCATCCCAACACCACGGCACCATCTCAACCAACAACCAAAGCGTACCAGGATCTGTCCTCGCTGAATGTATTTACCTTAGCTGGATCTCGCTGGTGCCACATAAACGGCACTGCTACGGGGTTGGGCTAGGGAAGGGGTTGCGACGGGATTGGGAGAAGAAAGGGGCTGATGGCGGCGTGGTCTGACGGAGGTGGCTGTCGAGGGGATGGGCGAGAGATGGGGTTGCAACGGAATTGGGAAAGGAAGGGGCCTGATGGCGGCGTGGTCTGACGGAGGTGGCTACCGAGGGGATAGGCGGAGGGAACTCTTGGTGGCCAGTGGGTAAGGTGGTGTGGGGTAGGGGAGTAGCAGCGAGCGCGGTGGCCGGGGAGGCTGGCAGCGAAGTGGGTATGGAAAGGTGGGGGAAGAGAGAGAGATTAACTCTCCAACATAATTAGGGTTTACTTTTCTGATTTTCTTTTTTAATAGAGGTAATGGCATTTGATAAAATTAACTTTCCAACATAAGGGCAATAAAGTCATTTCGTTAAAATCGTTAGGTTTTTTTAAGATTTCGTCTGGTCAACGGATATAAGTGTAATTTGTCCAAACTATTGTCCTTACCTATAATTATACCCTAACCTCAGGGATATAAGTGTAATTAGCCCAAAACTTAATGCCAAAGCCACCCTTTTCTTCAGCCAAAATAGTGGCACAATCTCCTCACAATTTTCTGACAAAAAATAGTGGTAATCACCTACATCTCCCAACCTTTCTCACACATGGCTTTTATAGCCTTTATATAGGCAGCTCTTTGTGGCCTTTCTATTCTGTCCAGAAGACTCCTAAACATGCATTATATACATGTGTTGTGATTGGTGGAAACCAAAAGGTCTCTTACATACCCAAGACAACCATCAGATCTGAAAATCAACTTCTAATGACAACAATTTCTGAATCTGCCGACCATAATTGATTCCTCCATTCCAAGACCCATCTAGATTTTCTTTCCTTTCCTTACTTTCCTTTGCGTCTCAAACCCATAATTGTATTAAAAATTTGTGACTGGACCAATGGCGCACCTCATGCACCCTACAATCTCCCCCTCCAGTCACATGATAAAGATCACAGTTCCTTCTGCCTCAACCATAACGCATTCCCGTCATCGATGGGAGGGAGTAAACAACATCCACTAATTTTGTTGCCAACCTCATAGTAAAATTATCGAAGCCTCTTTGACCATCCATTGCACAACCTCCATTAAACTAGCATTATAACCACAACGCTGGGCTTCACAAACATTTTCAAGCTCCCTCCAATCAGCACAGTCTCTAGCTGGATACATTTTTGTGGATCCGGATCCTCCAATCTTTACTTGAGGGGCGTGTTCCCCCTACTCAACACCCTTTGGCAACGGCAAAACTATATCACAAAGTTTTGCATCCCCACCACATGTGGCACTCTCTAGTAGTGAAGGTAATGGTATGAGACATGGAGCACCAACTATTGGTTGTGCGATAAACTTCTTAAAAGAGACCTTCTTATGCTTGCTTTCACAAGGGCTCAACCAAGTACCTTTGGCAAGAAAATTGAGAGACGACCTTGCCAGAAATAGAAACCTGTCACTGTGCCACATAGACTCATCATTAACCGTATCCAGCTCCAAACAAACATCAACACGAGTCATGCAAAAACTGTTGCAAGCAACACCTCTCACGATCACCAATTCCCCCTTATTGAGCTTCGACCTTCCATTGCAGAACACATTCATATAGCCCATGCTTGTAACGCCCCCGAAAATCCAGAGCTCCGCCGCCCCGAACTCCGGGGTCGTTAACCTATCGGATCACATCAAACCTGTCAAACCTGTTCACTAACACATATTCCAAATCATCTAACTCAGCATCAACTCAGATTTCTCAAAATACTGGATCATAATTGCTTAGCTTAAACTATTACAACTTAGGTTCTTCGCAATTTAAATTTCCTAAGAACAATTTATCAGTACCGACCCGCGCAGGGGTCTTACTATACAGTGGTGATGGGCTCACCGGAACCTCACGTAGACTCTAACCCATTTTCGAATCTGCTACAGCTTATAGTCACCTGCAGAAGGGAATCAAACGAAGGGTGAGCTTTTGAGAGCTCAGTAAGGTCGCACAAGGACTACCAACAGGATTACAAAATGATTCCAAGAATCCAACTGACAAAGATTTCCAGAATACTTCAAACGGTCAAAAATACTCAATGATTCTCAAAATGATCGAAATTCACAGAAACAAATACCAAAATAAACAATAATACCCATGATGGCTTCCAGAACGATTAATAAAAGATCATCTTCAAAATACAACAGAGTTTTCTTGCGATATATTAAACGTACACAGATCATATGAAAATAGCTCTTTTTGAAATACACTGAATTTCTCAAGGGATTTCAACCCAAGCACAAATTATTTCAGAGAATACTTTCCAGTTATTACCGTAATAGTCACGGCAATATACAGAACAGAGAAAATCAAAAATCAATTTGATCCTGGGCGATTGCAATGCCATTCCGGCACGCTAATAGAATGTACACATGCATGATGTACCAAAATAATTACTAGTCCATTTAGGTACTAGCCTGCATTCCATGCAGGATTCAAACCGGCCTTATAACGCCCGCCTCAGAACAGAACATATAACCCAGGTCAACACAAAAAATTAACAATATCAGTGAGCTTTAATATAAGCTCAATCACCGAAGTCAATTTGGATCCCAATAATAATAATCATACTGGCATAAGTCAGCATTCAGAATTTTCAGAAGAAACCAGAATTTTCAGAAGAAAATCACAGATAAACAACAAAGATGATTGCGAATAGATATCAGATTTGGACATAACAATTCAGAAGAATGGATACAGACAATGATCAACTTTTCTCAGCATGCAATACATGCGAACATCACAAGAATTCCAAATAATTGAGTTAGGTTCAATATTAGGGTTTTCTGGGCAATAACATGCTGATAGCCATACAGAACTCAGAGTTCGGCATTAGCCCTAAATAACTCAAATGAGTACTTACGAGTACGAGCAATAGAATAAGGGTTCGGACAAAGTCCTTACCCAAGGTTCAGATATAATCCCTTACCTGGATCCGCAGCTAAATTATCCTAACCGGAAGTCCTTAACTTTAACCTAAACGGAATAATCGAACCATTAGAATACAGCCTACAGAAGAAAAGTATAACTTAATACGAACTCACACATGCTCCCAAAATGAACCTCCCCTCACCGAGTATGTAAAATTACTGAAACGCCCCTAGGGTATAAAATTACCAAAATGCCCCTCTCGGACTTAAATTACCAAAATGGTCTTCCCATAAGTAGAATCGCTGAAATAAACTTTCCATATATAAATTTATGTGAAAATACCTTTCTTAGGTCAAATTACCAAAATACCCCCCGCTACACTTTAATTCTCAAAATGACTTTTCCATAAGCAAAGTCACTAAAAAATCTTACCGTACATAAATTTACTTCAAAATACCTCTTAGAAGTAAAATACCAAAATACCCCTTCGGGGTGGTAACTTACCAAAACACCCCTGGGGGTTTCCGTTACCAGAAAAATCTCAAAAATATCTTCAACCGCTATTTTAAGCATCCCGATATCATTTCTGTACTAAAAAGTCTTTTAGAAAATTTTCGCCAGAAATTCCGAACCGGTGTCCGAACCGAGCACTAAAAGGCCAGTTTCGCAAAAAATACCTATCGGCCTCAGAATGATCCAAAATTTTATAATATGATACCTATCAGTAAAATAAGATTTCACTGAAATTTTCAGATCAAAATAGCTTGTTTTGCTATGCTAAATAAATTCAAAATTTCTCCTAATCGATACCCTAATTTAGCACTCATCGAGGACTCCAAAAATTTACAAAAAATTCCAGAGCGTAGCTCTCATAAAAATATTGGGAGTTACAATTTTGAACTTTGTCTAATTTAGACTCTAACTATTTATGAAAATTTGTGAAAGAAACTGCCTTAATTAAGTTTTCATTTTTTAGCGACGAAAACATCTACTGTTCAAATTCGAACATACACTATTACACCTTCAGAACACACACATATCTTCTTCCTTATTGCCGCACATACAAACACACATTTCACTCACTCACACCTCAACTGCTATCCCCAACCACACCTCAAAACACTCAAAAACACCATTAACCCACCTAACACACGTAAATCACTCACAATCACACAATTTCTTACACACCCACACACCCGAACATACATACACACAAGAACACACACACAGTTTCACCCACACACTCTGAAACCCACAAACTCACACCCTAAACCTAATTAACACATCACACCCACACACTCTACCCCATACCCGAACATATAAACTTGTATATGCATGCTGAACAGCCACGTTCATGGCTGTGCACACGCAGACACATTACCTTAATTCACACACGCACACACTGATCCCACACAACACACACTAAATCACATAAACTAAATAGGGTACGGTAATTACCCTACGAAGTTCTTCAATCACCCCTCTTTCTCTCTGATTTTTGCCTGCCGTGAGCTCCATGTTTCTTGTTTCTTCCTTCTCTGTTTGTTCTTCTTCTTTCCCGAAAGGGAAAGTTTCCTCTTTTGGTTTTTCATTTGTTTGTTTGTTTTATTCTTTTTGTTTTCTTTCTTTAAACTTATCCTCCCCTTCTCAATTATCTTCTTTTTTTTCCTAGCTTAGTCATTAAGCTAGTAGGAGGTGGCACACCCACAATTTTTTTCCTCAAAATTCCAAATTAACCCCCAAGATTTTCCAAAATTACAAAAATGCCCCAAATTTTCAAAAATTACATTTTTGCCCCAAAATTCTTTTAAGCTTCCACAAGCTTCTAATGCTCGAGTATTGCTCAAAATTAGCGACCGTTTATTTTTTGGAGCCCGAATGGTTATTTTAATCGGCTCCCAAAGTTCGGGATATTACAAGGCTGTCCAGAGTAATACACGAGATCAAGTTGAGGCGAAGATCAAGAATGTGTTGCATAATGTGCAACCCACATCTGTCATCAAACATACATCTCTTACGCTTACAATTTTTCCCATCTTTACTGTTCCAAAAATCTCCAGTTGTGTAGGAAGTAAAGAACTCTCTTTTTGATGTAGCATGACAAGAAGCAGCACCATCAACAATTCATTCGGTATCTTGAACAATACCATAATCGCGTGTAGCTGGGAGACATTAGTTGTCTCGCTAAGTAATTATTCTCCAGATGGTAAGTTGACGATGAGTATCGTCAAGGACAGCCTGTTCAACGAAGAAGCAAGGCGAAATCAAGTGAGTACAAGTGGCAGAGAGTCGCACGTCTTTGTGTCGAAGATAGAGCTAGAAATGTGAGCAGAATTATGATAATCAAGGACGTCATGGACAGCGTAAGAACGACAAAGCTCAATCACAGTCTAGGGACACTAGAAAGTGTTACAAATGTGGCAAGGCTGGTCACATTCAGAGAAATTTGTGATATGCCAAGAGAGAAAAGTTTGAGAAAAAAGATCAGAAGAACTGGCAGCAAACTCAGCAACAACGATGCCTGTAACTCATAATCCAACTTTATCTCTACGGTGGCCAATTGATTGACCAAACTCTGAAAATCACTGCGATGTTCAGCAATGGAATGTCCCTCCTTGAACTTGAGATTCACGAGTCTCCTTATCAAATACGCCTTGTTCTGGGCATTCTTCCTCTCATACATAGCCTCTAATTTTGTCCACAGGCTCTGTGCATTCGTCTCTTGAGCCACGTGATGAAACACGCTGTGATCAATCCACTGCCTGATGCAGCCAACAATTTTTTTATTCATCCGTTCCCATTCCTTGTTATCTTTGCCCGTGGGCTTGGCACTATCACCCTCGATTGGATGATACAAGTCTCTACAAAGATAATGTCCTCCAGTCTTGGCTTCCATATTGTGTAATTAAACGTCGTCAACTTAATCATCGTACCTTGAGACTCTTCCATCCTATCACAACCAAGACGCCCCAAACGAGGCTCAGATACCACTTGTTAGGATCGAAGAGGCCTTGTGTGATAAGGAATTGCAAATATAGCAAATGCCAAGAATTGATATGTAACCAGGCCAAACAAAAAGTGACAAGAAAAGCACCAATTTTAATGTGGAAAACCCTCTCGCATAGAGAGAAAAATCGTGGGCAAACAAATCCACTAATTCAATCAACAAAGTACTACAAATGGTCATCTCAAGCTTTTTGCCATAAGCTTAAGGTAAACAAATGCTAGAGAAAAATATACAACTTACTTATTCCCAACCAAGTTGGAGAAATCACCACAAGAAAGGCAAAAAGCAAGTTGTTCCACTTCTCTGCTCCCCTCTTGCATATGCCAATGTCACTGTAGCGCACATGTAATTGCTGCTCTCATGGATTATGTGAAGCTGCTTGTTTTCTTCACTGTTTTTGTGTTTGTTTCACAAAAACAGTGGCAAACTCAGGTAAAAATTTAATGTCAAAGCCACCCTTTTCTTCACTATTTTTCAGCCAAAACAGTGGCACAATCTCCTCACTATGTTATGACAAAAACAGTGGTAATCACCTACCTCTCCCAACCTTCCTCACGCATGGCTTTTATAGCCTTTATATAGGCAGCCCTTTGTGGCCTTTCTATTTTGTCCAGAAGACTCCTAATATGCATTATATCCATGTGTTGTGATTGGTGGAAACCAAAAGGTCTCTGTCATACCCAAGGCAACCATCAGATCTGAATCAACTTCCAATGACAACAATTACTGAATCTGCCAACCAAAATTGATTCCTCCATTCCAAGACCCATCTAGATTTTCATTCCTTTCTTTACTTTCCTTTGTGTCTCAAAACCATAATTGTATTAACAATTTGTGACTGGACCAATGGCGCACCTCATGCACCTAATAGTCTCCTGATCTCTTGCTTGAGTTTCAATCTAGTTTGTCGGAGTTTGAATAATTTGCACTAACAGCCAAGTAACAAAGGTTATGTGGACTATATCTGTGGTACAAAATTCTATCAATATTTTGTTATGACCTGACTGCTGCGAGGACGCGGTTATAGTTTATTTGATTATAATTTGAAGGGTTCTTATTATATTATTATTGTTAGCCCTTTGGTTAGATAACCTAGGCTTACATATTGTTTTGATGATAACTACACATTGATTATGTTCTAATGTGTACTTTGAGTGTATTCTTAGTAGGTATATACATACACACTCATGAAGACACATTTGAGAAGTTGAATAGATGGATTAAAGCCAAAGAAGCTTAAAGCTATAGTGGACATGCTATAGAAGTTTCATCAAGTCCAATGTCAAAGAGCAAGAAAGAATGCATAGGCTAAGTTACTAACGATTATGATTGATCTTTACTATTATGTAACTAGTCTGGGCTTAATGCTTGGATTGATGACTATGACCTAAAAAAACCTTAGGACACCTTGTGCGTTGCATGTGAGTTCATAACCATTTATACAAGTGTTGTTCTTGAAAATGAGTGAAGTTTGGATCTCACTCAGATTTTCTCAAAAAACTATTTTAGTGCTAATCTTTTCATATCATGATAAAACTTTTCATTAGATTTCCAACACAAAAAATGGCACCTCAATCCGATTTTTCTAGAAAAAGTTATGCCCAAAATCGGAAAGGGAGTTATGTAAGGCAGCCGATAGACAGTAGGATAATACAGTCGACTGCATTGGTCAAAATTTAGTTACAACAGCTATTTTCAAGGAGAAAACTCCAATGGCTATTTTAGAGGGAACCCAGTCGACTGCATTGAGAATATAGTTGACTGCAATGGTAGTTTTGCTCATATAATGCCTATGACGGCTATATTTCATATCTTGTCCATATAAATAATTTGGGGCTTCATCATACACTATGAAAACCACATTCTAAGCCTCCATTCATTAGAGAAACATCAAGGCTCATAGATTAAACTTTTATCTCTTCATCTTTATGATTTTACATCATTAAAGAGAGCATCTTTGTGAGCAATTCTTTTACTGAGAGTGAGCATACTTCAAGTCATAAATTCTCTCGTCTCTCTATTGTACTAGAGTTTCATTTGTACTCATTTCCTTTGCAAGTATATCAATCTCTTTGATAGGTCTATCTTCTCCATAAATGAAGATTTCTCCGTTGTTGATGAAGCTTTAGAAGTAATGCACTTCTTCTTCTTTGGACCTTTTTGCCCGAATGATTCGAGTTGCATTTCATAAGTCATCAAGAAGCAAATTAATTCATCCAATGGGAAGGTATTGAGATCCTTTGATTCTTGAAGTGCGGTGATTTTTGCATCTCATTCTTTAGGTAATGACCTAATCACCTTTCTCACAAGATCACCGTTAGAGAAATATTTTCCTAATTGTTTCAAAGTATTAACAATTGTAGTGAAACGAAAAATTCATTTCCATAATAGATTAATCAAAAAATATTTGAAACAATTCATATTATCTATGCCATAAATTCATCTTTGAATCCCTTAGAAGAGAAGTCCCTTCATGAATGACTTGAAGTGTATCCCACATACTCTTAGCCGAATCATACATAATAACTTGATTGAGTTCATTTGTGTTTAGAGCACAAACAAGACAATTCTTAGCTCTAGAATTCATGCAAAACATATTTCTATCATAGTCATTAAATTTGGATTACTCCTTTGGCACAAGCTTATTCCTGATCCATTTGGTTGGAACATAAGGGCCATCTTCAACGATTCCTCACATTTCATAATCTAAAGATTCTAAAAATACTCTCATCTTAATTTTCCATATACTATATGAAGACCCGTCAAAAAGTGGAGGTCTAGTAATAAAACTCCCCTCAAGACTAGGAAACCTCCTGATCTTTTAACTCTATAGGTGTTAACCAAAAAATCAAGAGTCGAGGCTCTGACACCACTTGAAACCAATAAAATAACCCTAGAGAGGGTGAATAGGGTTTTTGAAAATTAATGAGGAATTTAAACTAAGCACAATCATGAAACTCAATCAAACCAAGTAATACTTTAATGAAGATACTAACTAAACAATCTCAAGCAATTATAAAGCAATAAGTAAAGAGATTGAGTTAGAGATACTTGACAATAAGATTTAAATGGTTCAGCTTGGACTAGCCTCAAGCCTACATCCACCTCTTCAAAGAAGTCCCTTGCAAGAGCACTAGAATCTACTAGCAACAATCTTCTTCTGGGTGAAGATGAAAAACTTCACAACACTTGGTGATATCCCCACATCAAGCACAAGCCTTGAATCCACAAAGCTATCCCAAGACTTGATAAACCCAAGCCTTGATCACAATCCTTTTACAAAGATCAACTGTGTACAAAGAAACTCTCTTGAAAGAAAATGAGTATAAATGAAGCTCTAGTACAATAGAGAGACGAGAGAATTAATGACTTGAAGTATGCTCACTCTCAATCAAAAAATTACTCACAAAGATGCTCTCTTTAGTGATGTAAAATCATAAAGATGAAGAGATAAAAGTTTAATCTATAAGCCTTAATGTTTCTCTAATGAATGGAGGCTTAGAATGTGGTTTTCATAGTGTATGATGAAGCCCCAAATCATTTATATAGACAAGATATAAAATATAGCCATTATATGCATTATATGAGCAAAACTGACATTGCAGTCGACTGTATTCCCAATGCAGTCGACTGGGTTCCCTTTAAAATAGCCGTTGGAGTTTTCTCCTCGGAAATAGCTGTTGTAACTGAATTTTGACCAATGCAGTCGACTGTATTACCCTACTATCTATCGGCTGCCTTACATAACCCCTTTCTTATTTTGGACATAACTTTCTCTAGAAAAATCGGATTGAGGTGCCGTTTTTTGTGTTGGAAAGCTAATGAAAAGTTTTATCATGATATGAAAAGATTAGCACCAAAATATGTTTTGAGAAAATCTGAGTGAGCTCCAAACGTCATTCATTTTCAAGAACAACACTTGTATAAATAGTTATGAACTCACATGCAACGCACAAGGTGTCCTAAGGTCTTTTTAGGTCATAGTCATTAATCCAAGCATCAAACCAAGACTAGTTACATAATAGTAAAGATCAATCATAATTGATAGTAACTTAGCCTATGCATTCTTTCTTACTCTTTGACATTGAACTTGATGAAGCTTCCATAGCATGTCCACTATAGCTTTAAGCTTCTTTGGCTTTAATCCATCTATTCAACTTCTCAAATGTGTCTTCATGAGTGTGTATGTATATACCTACTAAGAATACACTCAAAGTACACATTAGAACATAATCAATGTGTAGTTATCATCAAAACAAGATGTAAACATAGGTTATCCAACCAAAGGGCTAATAATCTCTCTCTTTTTGATGATGACAAACATTGATTCTATATGAGGTAAGATGTATCATATGATAGTCAATTAAACACAACAATCTCACTTAAAACATTCAATCATCTCTAGTATACTCAAGACATGTCAATCTATCTCATATAACAATTAAGATCATAACTAGCTTCCTTAGCTAAAATGATATATGTTCTTCCTCTAGTGTTCTCTCAAACACACGATCACATAGCATATAGAATCAAGATTATTTATCCCCCTTTGTCATCAACAAAAAGACAAGAGTATGTATGTGTGAATAGATAGTTATAAGCAAGATAATGGTGTGAAGTGCATATAACTCATGAACTTATATGGATGACATCAAAAGTTCCTACATGATCCAAAGAAAGATATACAATGTAGCTCAATAATCTCATTTACTTCATGCATATTTCAAGAGTAACAAGATATTATATGATTCAAGCATGTAAGCTCCCCCTAAAGTTACCATATGCATACTCCATCCTACTGTATGATTCCCCTCAATCAATGCCAACAATATCCAACAAACACAACTAAATGTCTAATCGAGTCATGCTCCCTCTTTTGTCATTACCAAAAGGAGTGTGTGTAGGAATGGCATTGTGAAGCATTAATATGACATAATTTCAACATGAAATTTTCACAAAGCAAATGATGGTCATCAACAATCAATATTTTCAATATGAGTGCAAGAGGATCATACATCATCATCTAAATCCTATAGGTATCCAAGATTATAACATAGAGAAGTTAATAATCAAGGATTCACAATTTAGACCATAGTTCTCATGAATTCTCAACAAGCAAGTTATTTTATAGATTTGGCAATTTAAGCATACTTGATAACATATAAGTTTAGCACACAGCACAATGTTGAGAAGATCATTAAGTTTTATCATCTTTGTGAATTACTAAGGAATTTGATACAGTGAGGGATCATTTTGAAATCTGTTTTCTTTGCAAGCTTTGAGACTTTCCTCATTTGAAGTAGCATGTCCAATCTTGGAATGCTTACTCCCCCTTAAGATTTATCTTGTTGCTCTTCCGTTTCAATTTTTTCTTAGAGCCTTCTCCTTGTTGCTATTTGCCTTTGCTTTGAATAACTTACAATCACAATTTAGGCATAACTTTTGGTACCTACATTTTCTTGGGTCCATAGTCTTAACAACATTAAGAAACTCTTTAACAACCCACATTTTCTTGACACCCCCAATATAAACAATTTTATAAGGACAATAACTAGTCATATGCCCTTTCTTATTGCACCAACCATAACAAATAAAATGTGTACAATAGTTCTTTGGTTGTTTTGTATGAATGTTCAACCTAACTTGTTGTTGAAAGATTTTAAGAGGCAAGGCCAAGGGATCTAATCCAAGATCACCTTTGTTAAGACCAACTTTTTGGTGACCAAGCATGACATCCAAGTTATTTTTACCATCAACCAATTTTTCAAGGAGTTTTTTTAAATCACAAATCTCAAGCCTTAAAATTACATTCTATTTTTCTAGAATCAAAGTATCACAAGAGAGGTTGGCCACGTCCATCTACTCCTATACTCGACCATGTGCACTGGTTGCTGTGCCATGATTATAAGGAAATAAAGTTGCGCTCTTACTAACAATCGCTTTTGGTGCAGTGGTAAGGCGCTTGATCCTAACAATTGTTATCAGAGCAAGTCACGGGTTTGAGTCCCCCGGGGTGTATCTGGGGAAGGGACTGTTGGTAGATCGGAGGTTGGCCGCGTCCATCTACTCTCTTGTGTACTCGTCCGTGTGCACTGGCTGCTGTGTCAGGATTATAAGGAAATAAAATTACGCCCTTACTAACAACAATTATTTTGGTGCAGTGGTAAGCGCTTAATCCTAATAATTATCATGATGTTATTTTGTACTAGTAGATATTGTAGGAAAAAAGAAAAGAAAGGGGGAAAGGAAAAGTTTTTTTTTTCTCTTATTAGTCAGATCCTTGGAGATTGTCTCCGTGTTGCTTTTGTGTTATGTTAAATCTGTTGGAGTATTTTAACAAAAAATTCTCTTTGTTTTCAAGATTGAAAAAGCATTGAAGTTTTGAGTAAAATTATAAAGTACTTTAGTCCCACATTGCTTGAAAATGGAAAGAGAAAATTTTCTTACATACTTAAACTTTTGGAAAGTTTTTGTCCCACATTGGCCATTGTAAAGAACTTTAAGGAGTATATAAAGTGACACTCCTTGGCCTTTAAGTAAGATGCGCTTGAGTTTAAGACTCGCACGCGCAAGGGGGAAGGACAAGTGGGGGAGATACGAGTTTCTGAAATTTACGGATGCTCTGTGACAGCATTCCGGCCTCTCCCCCGAAGCTCGTATGGGACTATAGCATGTCTATTTATGCTGCAAAATATAGCTGTTGGGCAACAGTAATATTCTTCATTACTTCCCAACAGTCACATTTTCTTTTATTACACAACAGTCATATTTTTTATTGCAGCACTTTATTCCTGAAATAAATTTCAGATTTATTTTTTGTAACAGATTTCCAACAGCTATTTTTCTTCACCTATAAAAGGAGACCTCTTCCTCACTTTTCAACACACAACTCTCAAACTCTCTTTTCTGATTTCTAAACACTTAGACTTGTGGGCATTTTGGTAAGGTATCGAGTGAAACTTCTGCTTCATTCGTTTGTGCAGAATTACGAGTGAAGTAACAGTGAAAGCTGGGCTGTTGTATCCCGGAGGCGACGCGTGAATAACCTTGCTGCACCGGTGGTAATTCTCCGAAAGGGCGCGAATCGTCTTAAGAGAGCGACCTAATCCGCGCCTCAGCCAACTATTTTATATTATATTTTTGGAGTTGTTCTTGTCTATTTCTTGCTACAATTCCAACAAAATCAAGTAGATGGGACAACTTCAAAACTTTTTAGTTAATTTAATTAATTTTCAACGAGAGTTGTGGAAAATAGGTTCAGTCTGGTGGTACAGCATATGTTCTGCTCTAAGGATTTCCTATTCTTGTAACCAATTCTTTTACATTGCTAATAGAATATTTTGACGATTAACAAAAATTAGCGGCTTTTTAGTGTTAAAGTAGTAAAATAACAGGTAATTCTAGCCTAATAGGGATATGATCTTGTTCATCAAACATCATAACAAAAATAAATTCTAGGCATTTGATCCTGATCACACATGCCAGGTAATAAGTATGCCCACCAAAGCCCGCCGAATGCACCACATGCACGCTCCCACATCATAGGACTCAGAGTTTCTCTACATTTTTCTAAAAATATTGTTGTAAGTGGGTAGCACATGCTCACTTGGAAATTAATGGAAGTATCTTGAATTTCAAAATTCATTCATTTTAAGAAAGAATTGGCTTGAGGATCTAATATATTTGATTTTTATATCTTAATGAAGAGCCTTTGAAGTTGAGTTTTTGTCCTTAATAACTATTTTTAACACTTAACTACTTTTTTACCCTATTTTAAATCTTATTTACTTATCTACCCTACTTTTAGAAATCGTAGTTCTAAAGAGAGATTTCAAGAGAAAAAAACGTGGTTCCAAATCACATTTTCAATATGTTTAGTTTTATTTGTCTTATTGAAACAAAATTAAAAGAAATCTTGATTTCTAATAGAGATTTCATAGAAACGTTTACTTGAAAACGTGATTTGAAACCATATTTTCTTCAATTGAAATCTCTCTTTGGAACCAAGATTTTCAAAAGTGAGATAGATAGGTAAATAAGATTGAAAATAGAATAAAAGAGTAATTAAGTATTAAAAAAATTTATTTAGAGCAGAAACTGTCTTGAAGCCTCTTTATATGACCTTTGTAAGGAAAGATGATAGGATAGCAAACCTATTCCCATCTGACAACCATACAAGACCACAGCTCTAAGAGGTATTGAGCTCAGGTTACATTTTGAAGCACGCTTTCCCATGGAAAATTCAGTTTTCAATCACATGAAATATGATTCAGATTGGGTTTTAAGATGAAAGTGGAGAGTATGGGTAGCAAACGACTTCTCCATCCATGAATTCCCATGGTTGAAACAAGCATTACCTCAAATCTGATGCTGTCATGTTGGAATAATCTGGGACTCGGCAGTAGAAACATTCACTTGATCTCATTTCTTCAGCTTTAAACCAGGATAACAAATAAGATGTAATAACCGTTACATTCTAGGATATAGAAAAATCATGAGTAGCGCCAATAAGAGATGGAACCAGTAACGATGCTAAGCGTTGCAAAGGAACACAGGTAGACTTCTTTCTTATTGGATGCTAAACTTTAGTAACATTAATGGAAGCTAAACATTGCCAGATTTCAATACTAACAAGGCGGAAAAATGGTTTGAGTAGATGACAAAGGGATCAGAGCCCAAACACCTCAAGTACATCAGAGTTCAGGCCTCAATGGCTATGCTCTAGAATACTGGGTATGCTTAAAATTGAGCATGAACTCTCTCACCCAAAAACTCTAGCCAGGGAATTCACGCTCGAGTCTCTAACAAAACAAAATGCAAACAAAATGTTCAATCACCCGATCATTTCCTGACATCAAACATACAGTTCATCTCTGTGCCAGCGAAGTAAAAAGATGGAAAGCAGCTTCCAGCATCTGATAAGTAAGCTGTTTGAACTACCCTCCTCCTTGAACTCCTCTAACGACACATAGTTGCCCTCTTCTCTAGTGCAAAGCCCGAGAACTTATGCCATTGGCCGAAGTCTAATATAGACCCATCCGAGCCAGTGGACAGCAAGACAACCTCCCGTTTCCTACACCTGCTTTCAACCAGCAAGGCAGGTACTCTTCAGATATTCTCAACTCAACCAGAGAGTTAGCAAGTTGGAATCGCCAGGTTTATTAACTGGCGAATACTCGAAGGAAGGAAACAACAAAGATAACTAGAGCTGGGATGGGGTCTTTGGTAGGCTGCAGGCAGGACCACTGGGTTACTTCCTCTGCAGAGAGTGGATGAGTATAATGTAAGTTTCAATCCAACCTCCTTTTACATTTGATGTGACTAGAAGCCTTTTTACCCTTGCCTGATCCCAGTAGAGCACCAGTAAAAACTGCATCTCACTTGAGTCGGTACTCCATATCAGTCCTCAGGATGAGATACCTCAGCAGTGACTATCACATTTTGGTGTATATAGACATAAGACATTCCTGCCATATCACGGTTCTCCCATCTTCACTTTGCCAAGCACGTTCATAGCTGTCTAATCAAACCAAGAAGCTATAAGATGATTACAATGGAGCTATGCAAACTAGCCGGTCTTTCCTCACTGCCGAAGACACTCTAAAGTAGTCCAAAAATAAAAACCAATATTATTAGAGGTCTCACAGTACTTGGCCAATTTGTGGTTGTAACCTTGACTTCGACTCTGTTAGCTTACTTGAAAAAGATTTCCAGGTTTAAACAGATGCTATGAAATGTTCAGGGTTGTCCAACAGTTAGCAAGCTGAACAATAATAAAAAAATCTATCTAGCCTGGCAACAATATCACTCTGATGATCTTGGAATTGCATTTCAGAAATTTCAGAGAAAGCACTTAGCCCTGTTAGCTCTAACTTTGTCAAGGCGTGAGATTTAGAGCAATACAAGTGATGACCAGCTGTGCAATGCATCTTGTCGTCTTTTTTTTCAAAGCTACCTTACCTGAACAAGCAGCCTAGCAGTCCTGCTCCGCAAAAGTGAGAAGTGGCCAGAGAAGCCATTGCCAAAGCTGCGCCTGCAGAAAAGTGGTGAAGAGAGTGAGCCAAAGTTGGATAATATCAATTCAAATAGCTTAACAGAACCAGCATACCTTGAAAATTCTCATCTCTAACTCTTTGTTTTTATGCCAGGTTTGGTTGCAAGCCTCAAATTTTGGTTTTTGGTCTTTCAATCTCACTTCAGATGGCATAGTACACTCCAGTGTTACATATGCTGTCAGTAATTGTTTGCACTACACTCATCACATAAGCAGATTTCACAAGAAGAGAAGTAACAGTTACTAGTAATTGTTTGCTCTACATTCATCACATAAGCAGATTTCACAAGAAGAGATGTAACAGTTACTAAATTCAAAGTTTCACTGAGAATCCTGCACAGAGCAACCTCTTGCATACAATTTGGATCCGCTTTTCCTAATAAATTAAATTCTCCCTGTGATTTGTTGACAGTGGCATTTTTACCCTAAATAAGTCTGACAAGCATAAAAAATCCAGAACAACGTCGTCAATTTGCTTTTTGGGAAAAAGCAAGGACAAAGTACACCAATCAATGGACAATTACTTGGACTACTCACATTGTGAAAGCACTGATTGGGGATAAACTAATTAATTGACTATGCAATGGAGTAAAGGATGCTCAGAATATGACGAATCTAATACGAAAGTGTGTCACCAACCTAGAATAGCAACTAGAAATCTGTAAAGCCAAAGACCTTCAATCAGCTTGAAGAAAAGTTTGAAGGTGTTTCACAGGAAAAACCGTGGGCTTATCATGTTCTTTAGCTTCTAATATTAAATCTGGATGTAAACAAAGGATCCAGCATCTTTGACTCGTCATTCGTTAGGTTACTGCATAAACTTTGGACAGGCAAGAAGACAGGAAAAAAATAAACTTCCAGACAGCAGCCAATCTCATCGCGAATATGGTCAGTGTTGTGAATTCGACTACTAGATATCAGAGACCTTAGTTGCAGGAAACCCCTAATATGGTGGCGTTTCTCTCTCTGAAACTCGCTTTTGCGATCCCAAGTTAGGAGCTCCATGGGATCTCGTCCCAAGCTAATATGGGAACTCGATCCCGTTAGCGGGATAGAGATGCATGGAACAAGTGAGAGAGTACCTAAAAATAAGCCCTTTTCAACTCAATTCCTTACTTCTCTCTTCCTTCAAGTCCTTAAAGCCTCCTTGTCTATTGTTGTTGGATATGTAAACTATACTAAACAAATGATAATACTCTTTACGCATTTATTTATTCAAGCCGCTCCCAACCTCAAATTCTTCTTGGTGCTTACGCTCCCCCACCCCTACCCCTGCCCCTGCTTTGTGCAACTAAGTCAGAGACATTTATAATTGTTTATGAGAAATGAGCATTATTCTATACTGATATTGAGCATGCATCATCAACTTGTCCCAATATCAGCATATTAGAATTAAGGATTAATTACAAAACTGTCTCATGAGGTTGCACTTTGCCCCCCGTATTTACAACTTTTGCAATATTGTCCCTCGAGGTTAACAAAACCGTTGCAAATAACTCCAAAATTGGACGTCCGTTCAATTTTGGACGTTAAGTGATCATGTGCGATGCACGTGCCATTTTGGCATTGGTAAATTTGTAATTTCCCGACCCATCTTCCCCACTGTGTTCATCTCTCTCTCTCTACAATCCAGCCTAAAACACAAAGTTGAACAGCAATTTCCAACTTCAACTCTTGCTCCAACCAGGGATGACATGTTCTGGACCCCATATTCTGCCAAGACCTCATCGTGTAGATCCAAGTATTCAAGATTCGGCGCATTTACAACAACCTTGTGTTCTTGTTCTTCAATAGAGTCGACGGAGAGGCGCATTGCTAATCTCTTTAATGCAGGTGCAGAGATATCATAAACTAATCCATCTGGAAACACAGCTATGATCACCAATCCGTCTGAAGACACGGCTATGATCTATGTCTTTGTGACAATAGTGATAGATCTTGGTTTTATGATAATGCGGACGAAAAGTTTGAATTTCTGCAGAATTGCAATTCTCTAACACATTGTCTACAAAATTGCAAAACAGATCTGGAGGCTCGGAATAGTGTTATTGGGATTAAGATATGAACTACCATCAAAGTCAAGGCTGGTTATATGAGATGGCGATGGGGCTTGAGGCTTCTGGACAACAATTCATCTGGGTTGTAAGGAGAGAGAAAAATGAAGAAAGTGACAAGTGGTTGCCTTAGCTTCATCTTTCATGGACGGCCAAAGAAAGAGATTCTTTCTCTGAGGCAAATCAACGTCTTGCTTTGCTGCCGGTGGGCTACGGCAGCGGATATAATACCGATGCCGACGACATCGCTCCGATCACCGGACCACGCGATTTCTTCAGGGAAT
Organism: Escallonia herrerae; assembly: GCA_033070095.1. Lineage (NCBI taxonomy): Eukaryota > Viridiplantae > Streptophyta > Magnoliopsida > Escalloniales > Escalloniaceae > Escallonia > Escallonia herrerae. Next base: position 30,056 of record JAVXUP010003235.1, on the reverse strand, counting down.
TTGTCGGGGGAGTCCAAGAAGCTCTGGTACCTCGCTGGCGCGGCAATCTTCACCGGCGTCTGTCAGTACTTGCTTGGCGCCGTCACCCAGACCTTCGCCGGCCACGTCAACACCCTGGCGCTCGCCGCCTTCTCCATCGAGAACTCCATCATCGCCAGCTTCTCTTTCGGCATCATGGTATAAAATCTTTCTCGTCACTATTCATCCATGGGTTCCTGTTTCTGAAAGCATGTTTTTGGATTCATACAGAGAGAGAGAGATATGAACAGAGTGGGGAAGATGGGTAGGGGAAATTACAATTTTGACCATGCCAAAATGGCATGTGCACCGCACATGAGAACTTAACGTCCAAAATTGAACGGACGTCCAATTTTGGAGCTGTTTGCAATGGTTTTGTCAACCTCGGGGGACAGTATTACAAAAGTTGTAAATACGGCGAGCAAAGTGCAAAAACGTGTACACCTCAGGGGACAGTTTCGTAATTAACCCTAGAATTAAATTGACCACATGGCATTACTGTCTTAAGTGTGCCTTCTGGGGGTTCATTCAGTGCAAATTTTGAGACTGCCAAATCTGGACATCACTGAGATTTTATCTATAAAGTAACTGTAAGGACTTCATTTAAGAAGTATTTCTGTTTGTACTACTCCAATAAGTCAAAACTTGATGATCACCAATTAATGGTTTGAAGCAAATATTGAGAAAACTGACACATATTCCTTCAACTACCCAGGTTCAAACAATTAACCAGCAATAGAAATTCAGATACACCTCTAAGCTCCCGGAGAATCAGATAGGTACTTGCATAAAGAGGTCAAAGTCAATGCAAACCAGTCAAAAAAGAAATTCAGTGTGTGCGAGTTTGAAGCAGATACATGTAGATAAGTAGCTGCCTCCTTAGTGAAAAATGTATGCCATTAAAGAACTAAGTATCACACTACACAACTAAGAGCCACCTTCAAGCAGTTCCACAGAACAGATATGCAATATCATGGGTAAATTCTAAATCCAATTCGTAAAGAACATGATGTACAGATGTTTTATCAAATCCACATAGCTTACATAGTTCGTGATGTTAGCTTGAAGCCACCTAACTCCTCGTCCCTCTGGGTCTGCCTAGTATTTCATATCTCACTGATGTCAAGCCCTGGTTCCATCTCTTGCATTTCCGCATATCTATACAACTTCTCATTAAAAACCACCTGTGGATCTTTACTGATCAACTCCCCATCTTCCCCATACGCGTCCTTCAAGAAAACTGCCCAATTCATCTCAGTCCCGGCCAAGTAAAACGTTCGCGGCTGCCTCAAAAGCATCTGATAAGTATGCTTGGTAAGACTCAACTCTTCTTTAAACTCTACGACGTGGTGAATTGACGCCCTCTTCTCCAAAGTCAAGCTCAAAAACTCATGAATCACCCCAACCCTATACTTCTCCGCCTCCAGCGTCCACAAATCCAACTTTGCCCCATCCGAATAAGGCGAGACTAATGGAAGTGTATTCAACAGATTCAGCCTCCTCTCATCATCCCCACCCAAACCCAACTCCCTCCCATGCTTCACCGGAAACCTAAATGCCCGTTTAACCTTATCCTCATCAACCATAAACTCCCGCTCCAGCACGCTAACAGCCAATGTCGGATCCCAATTCACTAGCTCAAGCACCCTCTTCCCATCACTCTCGACCACGAGCCTAAAATCATCCGGGTAATTCCCGACCCGGTCCCTAAATTCTTCTGATATCCCAAATAACGACCGGCAGTGGTAGAGTTTGCTTAAGGGGAGTCGCTTTTCGGCAGACATCATTAGGAGCTTTTTTATGGTGGTGACACGGGTTTTTTCCAGTTGGTTCATGAGAGCCTGTTCTTGGTCCTGTAAGGCTTCCATGATGGGGGTGAAGCCGAGCCAGGTGGTGTTATCGGTATGGCGGTGTGTCTGGAAGAGGAGGGGGTGGCGGAGGACGGACTTGAGGGGCTTGCGGCCGCGGGGGAAGCCGAGCTCGCGGTGGAGCTTGGCGGCAGCGGAGAGGGAAAGGACCTGGTGGGGCTGTTTGGAGAGGAAGGACTTCGTGCGGGTGAGGAAGCGGAAGCGGGCGTCGCGGAGGAGGAGGGACTCGAGGTGGGGGAGGCGGGTGGTGGGGCTGGGCTGGACCGGCGTGGTGCGTGGGCTAGGTTTCTTCTTGCGTTTGGGTTTGTGCTTGAGTGGGATTTTGGTGATGAGGAAGGAGGTGGAGAAGTGGGAGGTGGAGATGGTCGGTTTAAGGGGGTTAGGTTTAGGGTTTATGTTTGGGAGTGAGAGTTTGGATTTGGGGGCCGTGGTGGTGGCGGTGGTGAAAAGGAGGCGCCACCAAGCCATTGAGGTGGAGGTTGGCTTGGTGATCGGATTGCTAGAGAAGTAGTGAGAAAAATTGGTGGCAATTGGGGGGTTTTCCAGTTTGGAATCCTGGTAAGAAAGAACTATGACAGTAAGATAATTAAAAAAAAAAAAAGGTTTCTAAAGAGAGGAAAAGGGATAAATAATAAAGCAAGCAGCAAAACGGAAGTCCGACCTGCCGGATTCGAACCAGCGACCTAAGGATCACTGACGGGATATTTGCTCCCAACTACAGTCCTCCGCTCTACCAACTGAGCTAAGATCGGCTTGTGCTACTTGCTTGCCAAAACAGGTAGTTCACTGATTTTTAATTAAGGTAACTCTATCTCAACACCCTACACTCTTAGATCTGAACCCCCAAGTGTGAGAGGGTATACGTTTAGCTAGGGGTGCAACTTGGACGGGTTGGGTTGGTTTTCAGCCCAACCCAAGAAAACCCAACCTTTTAAAAGCCCATCTCAACCCAACCCAACCCAACTTAGGCTTTTTGTAAAAAAAGTCCAACCCAACCCGAGTAAAAATGCTATGGTTTGGGTTTCAACTCAACCCAACCCAACTAACATCGAATTAATTTTTTGTTTCATTCGTGAATGAATAATTTTCTTCTCGCGTCTCATTATCTAAGGACTAACATTACTCACATTCGACTTATAAATATTACTTTAATCTTTGATAAATAAAAAGTTTTATTTATCCCCAAAAGATAAAATATGATATTATAAAAAAAATTCTAGATCAATAAATAAATAAACACATAGCTTAGACATTAAAGACTACTAATAAACTCCAGTCTAATTAAAAAGTACTATTGTCGTCCTCACACTAGTAAAGTAAATGGACGTCAACATGTGTAGAGAGAGAAAACAAGTAATAAGTTATAACACTTAATACAGTAAAACCCCTCCCACTTCAACTCATTTATGTCTTTAAATCACATGAGAAGTAATAAAACAATTAACAAAAGGTCCTAGTATTCTTAAACCAGAAATAAAATCCCAAGCCAATTTGTGAAGACACCAAGCCTTGCCACCAAACTTGATAGTTGCAGCCTCCTGCACAAAAAGAATAACATACATATCAATGGTTGAATAAAATGTTATACTTAATTAACCAATAAAGTTGACTTACACTCTTAAACTAGTATCAACATTCTTTTGCACTACTTGTCTGACTTGCTAGAGTGAGTGTTGCAATCGCTTCAACAAGTGCTACAAAAAAAATGATAAATCACAAAAAAGAGACAAAAATTTATGTGCCCAAATAAAGTATAGAAAACAAACATATACAGTAGTTAACTTACAAGACTCCACATTTTCAAGTTCTTCCAACTGTTCTTCAACACAAATTTGGGTCGATGGACTCCTCAACCAATCCTGCGTGCACAGTAAACAATCGACAACTCGTGGAGTCAATGAACTACGAAATGAATCGAGGACTCGTCCTCCGGTACTGAATGCTGACTCTGAAGCCACGGTCGATATAGGAATAGCCAAAATATCACGAGCCATAAGGGATAGAACAGGATACGTGGGAGATTTTAGCTTCCACTAAGCCAAAATATCAAAGTCAGGAGTACTAGCTTCAACATCCTCGCCCAAATATCGTTCCCACTCGGACTTCATATTCAAACTCTCCTCTAATTTCAAAAACTGTTGCCACTCTCTAGTGTGCTGATCCACATCCATATATGAACACATGTCCTCCATCTGAGCATTCTTGCCACTTTGAAACTTGTCCATATTCTTTCCCACAACCACTGGCGAATAATGTCCATACAGTCGATCCATAAGAGACTTATAGCCATCAAGCACTTCCTTTTGGTCACAAGTAGGATAGTACTTTGCGAGACTAAACTTCACATATTTTAGCTTATAACAAGGATCTAAAATCACTGCAATGATCAACAACGGATTGATTTTTTCAATGCTACAGTACTTGTCAAATTTCTTCCTCATTTTCTGCGCCTTACTTCTAAAAAATTCATTATCAGTTCCCGCCCAACTCGAGATAAGTCCTTGGATCCTATTCATCTCACGAAAACAAATATTAGAAGTCACGTACTTAGCCCCAGATACTCGATTGGTTGCAACATAAAATTGCTCTAAGAAAGTGGTAAGACTTTTCACTGTCATCCAATCTTCTTCCATAATGAAACTTACCTCGACTATGAAACTGCGATCATGCTCCTCTAACCTCTCAAACACCCTTTGATATTCAAGCGCAGTGGTTAACATAAGATAAGTCGAATTCCACCGCGTTTGAACATCCAAACACAAAGACCTCTTGGCTACAACCATTTCTTCCTCGGCACATTGTTTAAAAACTTGCAATCGAGATGGAGAACTTCTCACATATTTCACATAATTTCTTACACACAACACCAACTCCTTGACTTCCTCAATTCCTTTTCTCACAATTAAGTTCAAAACATGCGCAAAGCATCTAACATGCATACATTCTCCATCCAATAATGACTCATACTTTCTAACAAATTCAATTTTCAATTTTGAAAGTGCAACATCATTTGAAGAAGCATTATCCACAGTAATTGTACAACTCTGTTACGGAGTCCCCATTCTTTTAAGCATGTCCTAATAGCTTGTGCAATGTTTTCACCCTTGTGTGGAGTAGGAAGTACACGAAAATTGATAATTCTTTTTTGTAACCTCCAATTCTTGTCGATATAATGTGCTGTCAAGCACATATATCCAAGAGTTTGAATAGAAGTCCATAAATCTGTTGTGAAACACACTAATGAAACAGAATTTTCAAAGACTTTCTTGAGCACAGCTTTCTCACTCATATATATAGATATGAATCTTTTGTGATTGTAGTTCGCGAAACAAGCTGAAATTCAGGTCGCAATGCATTCACAAATCTTGTAAACCCCTCTTTCTCCACAAAACTAAAGTGTAATTCATCAATTATTATCATGCAAGCAAGCTCCTTTCGACAAAAGTCTTGATTGAAAGTCGACCTCGACCCAACAACTCTTTGGTCACTATTGTCGGTTGATGAGTGAGATGCAAGCGATTTTTGGTATTCCTTACAACTATTATAGACATGCCTCATGAGTGTACTAGTTCCAAAGCTCCCCTTGTCATTACACGTCGCAAACACTCTACTACAGTACTTACAAACTGGTTCAATAACTAGACCTTCATCATTTTTCACCTTATCATAATGATACCAAACATGAGATGATGTCGCATAAGTTTTTTTTCGCTTACCTTTACCCATGCCGCTCCGATTTCCTTCTTTAGGGCTCACCACGGAACCAGATGTTGTAGAGTTGCATTCATCCATAAGTATTGAACAAGAATGCTCCTGCTTGGAAGAAGAGAAAAAATGATCAGCTCATGATCGACGAGTTTGATGCAACCTGTGCTAATATTATCTAAGTTTCTCAAAAAAGAAGTTATATAGTGTCTGTTTCTAGTAACTTAGTGACTGAATCTAGCAACTTAGTAGCAAAGAAGTTATCAGTCATTACATTAGAAAATCTAAAACCAGTTGTAGCAACTTATGTTGTAGCACAAGTACCATGAAATTGTCCCTTTCAGCATGTAAATAATGTAAAAGTTACAGAATATAAAGTTACCAGATCAGCCAAAGACATAAACAAAGAGTTTGTGCTATTTAAGGGGAGACATACATGATTGAATGACAAAGCATATAGAGTTGATGGCCTAAAAAGCATATAGAGTTGATGGTCAAAGAAGTTTTGCAGGCCTAGTTGATGTTATTTTAAGGACTTAGATGGGTTTTCATGCTTATACAGAAGGGGAAATGTAACTTGATTATAGGGATCTGCACCTCTAATTAACTCTGTTGTTGAGCTGAAGAATCTTTGCATTATGTGTACAAGTGGCTGCAGTTTGCTGGGAACATAAATCTAGCTTTTAGCTTCAGCACCTCGAAGTTTTTATCATTTTTGCATTGTATACTGATTTGTTTCTGGATCTAATGTTTTGTATCTAATTCTACAGTCGCCGCTTTCTACCTGATAAAGCAATCAACTTGATTGATGAAGCTGGTTCTAGGGTTGTATCTAAATGTTGTCCTAAAAAGCATATAGAGTCCAATGTAAATGTTGTCCTAAGAGTTCAGATAACTGAAAGGTTTATCTCGAGTGGTCAACGAAGGATACAACCGAAGCTATGGTAATAACATTGAGACCAACTGACTGCATTCTTTTAGACATTGAGACCAACTGAAGCTATGGTAATAACATTGAGACCAACCGAAGCTATGGTAATAACGAAGGATACAACTGAAGCTATGGTAATAACATTGAGACCAACACAAGAAGATGAAATTCTATTCTCTGTTCAACTGACTGCATTCTTACCCAACCAATTAGTTGGTAATAACATTGAGACTGTTATGGTGAAGAAAGAATGAGCTAGATCAGTACCTGCGGAATCATTTACTGAACTTCTAAAACTACTGCTACCATGAGTATCTCAATTTAGAGACTGAAAAAGCTAAAATCAGAAGAATAATACAACTTGATAACTAAGATCTCAAGAAGAAGCCTGGCAGTGACTTTGCTGTGACTGTTGGATGCTTGTGAAGATGAAGTCTTGCAAGTGTATAGTGTAAGGTATGAGGCGAGTATATGTGTGTGTGAGTGAATGTAATATGACTGATTGTGTGTGTTGCGTGACCTGTATGCATGGTGAGTGGGTGTATGTATTCTGAGTGATGTGGGAGTGAGGGGCATCATCTGTGTGAGAGAGGGAGAGTAATGGGCATGAAAGTGCATGTGTGTGCAAGGGAGCAGCTACTGCCTCACGGCAGTAGCTGTGATGAATGCATGTGCAAACTTTGGGAATGTTTGGTGTAGGGACAGTTGCACAAACACAGTGATACGAAAAACATCCAGCTGCTAATTTTCTGTCCAATAAACTTAACAACAGCCAAGAAGAGGAAGAAGAACACAAACAAAAGGTCCAAACAACAAATAGCCTAAGTTGCATTTTAAGAAGCAATCGGGGCAACAAATTTAAATTCACGAAATCAGGGCAACAAAGTTTAAATTCATATAGTACCTCAAGCTTAGGAGATAATAGGGGGTTGAACAGCGTGAACTATTGCAACTGCTAAAACAGAGACAAGGCCATTGTGTCTTCGCCGGAGAAGCACAGGAGCGGAGCAGGTAGCGAGTAGCTATTCTTTCAAGAACTAGCCCTTCTTTCTATCTGTAGTGATCCAGAGAGGGCAAAGACTGACGGTGAGGAGACCGAATTTTGGAACCCTAGAAATCGATTTGGGCAAAATTGGTGAGGAGTGCCGACTGTTGGGAAGGAGGATTGAAAGACCGATTAACGAGATGGTCAGTTGGGAAGGAGGGTTCCTTTTTTCTTTTGAGTTAGAATGGGTTGGGATGGTTTTAATGGGTTTGACCCAATTTAGCTCATTTAATTATTGACCCAACTCAGACCAACCCATTTTAAAATTAGTTGGGTTTAAATGGTTAAAGCTTGTCCATATTTGGGCTAGGTTGGTTAAAGCCCATCCTAAACCAGCCCAAATTGCACCCCTACGTTTAGCTTTTTTTGTACTCGAATTTTGTAATGATAGCAAAAATGATACTCTTTTTTTTTGTACTTTTATTATTTTGGATACAAAATTCAAATAGTGACGAAAAAGAGAAAAACACCTTAGAGGTCTTTTCACCTTTTTTTCGTTTTTTCGACACAATCGAATCCGTGTCAAAAAGAAAGTCACCCACGCCACTATTTACCCTTTTAACCTGTTCAATCTTCCTCCATCGTTACAGAGGAAAGGCAGACCCTTTCTCTCTTCAATTTCCCTCTAATTTTCAGATTCATTGCCTGGATCTGAAAACTCCGTCTCACCCCATCCTTTCAAGTTGCCCGTCGAGGTCTCGCCGGAGATGGAGGAAATGAAATTGTTGATGGCGGTGATAAGCAACAGATTCGCTTTTTTGGTCGTTGATCGGGCAAGTCGCCTTGCCGAAGAACGTAAATTCCTTACTTCTCACTCGCGAAGCTAGTCAATACAGGGGGAACAAAGGCATGCCTGCCTTAACTTCATCCTTTTCTCTGATTATCAGCTTGTATTCATTCATCAACTAGACCTCAAGGTCTCGCGAGAATCATTCAAGGGAGGCTGGGTCATAGCGGAGGAGGTGGGTGAGGATAGATTTGCTTGAGCAAATACGGTTGGCTCCATAGGACATTGCTTTTTTTTAAGGGAGTTTAAATCATCCTCTGTGATTTGGGAATCCTGCCTGGAAAAAGAACGGGATGGGCCTCCAGCAAGCAAGAATGGTGGTAAATGTCATACTGGAAAAATGGTGGTAACAGTAATGAAAACCGAAATGAAAATGATAAACATACAAAAACAACTGAGAAAGGTAGACACAAAAAAAGTGGTGAAAATCATAAAAGTACACAACCATAATTTGTGATTGAATCCGAAAATATTGAAAACGAAAACACAATACAAATATACAAAACGAAAAGTGTAAACGTACAGGCCCTAAGTTCTGCGACTTTAGTATCAGAGAGATGGGTCTTACAAAATCCTTTGCATAGGCATAGAAAGAAAGTGGAGGTTTCCTTCGAATGTCACTAGAGATGACAACTGCAATGTCCATTTCCATCCTTAAAAAAAATGATGTAACGATAGAACTCCCAGCCATAGAGTCTCACTTTTTGTTTTAACGGTAAGTCGTCAAGAGCTTCTCAGGCACTAGGTTGCACGATTACAAGCAACTAGAGTTGCGTTCCTTTTCGCACTGAGAATTATTTACAGATGAAGACATATTTATTTAGCCGCTTTACCAAATTGGTAGTAAGTTCTGCACTTCCTCCTTTGAATCTGGACCAACACACTTGTGGGCAATACTTAGGCTCCCATCCGATGGCCATGAAATGAAAACTATGTTGGAGTAAAAGTATTGAATGGAAGATGAGAAAAAACGAAATTTATGACTTGAGGCTCGTCTAAAGACACTGTCGTTAAGACAATATTTGCCCCTACTCGTTCCAAGTTTGCTTCCATGTTAATGACAAAATCACCTCCAGATTACTCAAACCAACAATCTCCAGATAACAATTCTGAAGGTTCGTTTCAGAATTGCTCTTCGAAATTGTGTATGTACTGAGAAATATAAGAAGAGATTCTGAAGTTGGGAATTCAAAAACAATTAATTAATTTTGAATTTTCAGAATCTTATTTATGGACTAACAGCCACCCTTTCATGAAGAGACACAACTATTAAAGGCACTATTTTTAGAAATAACTGTTATTTATGGTGCCTTTCCAGAATTATTTCAAAGTCACCAAATTGTCACTAAAATAATGACCGAAAGAAGTAATTCCTAAAATTGGTTAAAAATATGTGCCATGCTAAATGCGCCCCATGCGCGTGTGGTGCACCGCACAATAGTATTCACAATCTTCCCTAAAAAATATCTATAAATAATTCAAATGCAAGTACCATGTACTTACTTATAAAGAGAAATAAAGTTCTTTCTCCAACGTGGGACAAAGAACAAGACTTTATGGGTTTTGAACTTTACGTACAATACATACAAATACATGATCATAGCAATTTATCACTAACAAACTATGCATCACTGCTACAAGCAGGGGCGGACCTCGCCCCGGGGGGGGGGGGGGACGACACCCCTCATTTCTTGGTAATATCTTTTAGTTTTTTTAATAATGAATAAATATATTTAAAATATATAAAATATTTATGAAAAAGCTACTATATTGTAGCATTAATTTGTTAAGATTTCGTTTTGTTGTGTTCTTTACTCTTTGTACATTGTCATTTTCATTGTCTTTGTTTTTATCTTTGTAATTGTCATTTTCTTACTCTATCATAAATTCTAAATCTCTGTATTACAAAAGGACAAGAATAAAATAAGGTTAGTTATTTTTATTATTTTAAATTCTTATAATTTGTTAACTTATACGTGATTAACGTACTCATACAATTGATAATCACATTAGTAATATATCTATAGAGTAAGTTAAGTTTTTTTTCATGCGAAATTAGTAATTTATTGTTGACTATCCATTAAATAAATCACTATGCATAACCGAAATATATTATTAGTAGTCAAATTGTGTAAATTATTTTCCATTTAATGTATTCAGCAATAACGCTATTATAATGTGTTTTTGATTAGTCATATTTTATATAAACTTAAAGCTTTTGAATTCTTTGATGTTAGCTATGAGTTTGTTTTTTTGGCACTTCTCGATTAGATTTTCTAGATCCGCCCCTGCCTACAAGGATTCTCATCTTCTTGGTAAGATTAGAAGCAATATCCTAGCAGCCAATGGTACTTATCTAGTGGTACTTCCATGGACATTGAAAGAATAGTATGCAAAGGCTCCACAATCGACTGCTTCTTGGAACCAATTAAACTGGATGAGCTAGCTGGATATTGCAGCTTCACTGATGTACTAAAACTAAGGTGCCATCATATAAAGTTTAGATCGGTACAACGATTTGCTCCTGGGATATGTATCCTCCAAGAATGAACTCGTCTCATCATTGTATATTAATGATTCACTGTTCCAAGAAAGAATCAAAGAAAACCGACGCATAAGCAAGTCTCTGTAGCCTCAGCTACCACAGTCGGATGCAGCATATCTAGTCCAAATCATATCCTTGCGATTATCTGCTTATTATTATAAGGTTGACAAGCTAAGCCTTGTAAAACACTGGCTTATGCCGTGTAATCTGAACTGGATTGAAAGACCAAAGGCAAAAATCCGTGGCTTGCAGAGAAACTCTGAATGCGAAATAAGAAGAAAACAAGACTTGCATTTCCACAAACATTAAAGGTATCTTTAAAATTATCAATGCAATTCTCGTATTTTACCCAAAAAAAAAAAACATTAAAAGTAGGGAGAAGCAAGCGGTCATGGCTTCATCTTCAGAGCAGAGCTTTGGTGAGTTCTGCACTTCAACTTATGCCTGCTTTTCTGAGCAACATTTGCATTGCTCCTCTGCCCACTGAAAGAAGACGATCCACCTTGGCTCGCCCTCTTTACTGCTCTTCTACGCGCGCCATAGACACTGGTCCCAAGGGCAGCTTTGGTAATGGAGTCCGTGGACACCTCTCGTGCCTTCTGCTGAGTAACAGCCTGCTTGTTCAGGTAAGCGAGCTTCGAAAGAAGACCACAAAGTGCCTTGCGCAGTTGGTCATCACTTATGTTGTTCTGGATTGGGTTCCCCAACAGATTTAGAGCCAGCAGGGAGTGGTAGTTCGCCACTAGCTGTCCGAGTGCTTTTGTTGTAGTTATCTTGTTGAAGCTCAAGTCCAAGATCGTCAGCTTCAAAAGCCGGTGCAACCCCTCAACATCGCTGATCTTGTTTCCAGCAAGATAGAGCTCTTTTATAAGTGTACAGTTTGACAACCCTGATACCATTCAAACCATAGTGCTCAATTAGACAAAAATCAGTTAATTTATTTATTTCTTGTATTCTGTGTACTTGGGTTCGTCCCCTCTGGCACTTCTGTTTTTATTATCATCTTACATTATCAAGAAGAAAAAGTGCTCAATTATATAAAGGGAACTCATTGTAGAGTGACCCTTAATATTCTAAAGACAAGCTAAATGAAGTTTAAGATCAAGCTCAGGGATAGTTAAAGAGGAAAATACTCACCCTGTCCAATTCTAGAGATTCGATTGTAACTTAGGTCGAGTACCCGCAAACGATATAGTTCTCTGAGGCCTTCAATAGTGCTTATCTTGTTTCTGGACAAGCTGAGAGAGTGAAGACCCTTCGGTAGTGACCCTGGACCTATGTGAACTGCAATTTGAAAGGGGGGGAAAATCAGTGAGCAGTCTAGTTAGCACTATGTGTAGCCACTATCAGTCTTCCTACTTCCTAGCCGTTAGTTTGGTTACACACCTATGAAGTTTCCTGATAAATTGACCGACCGTAGGCTGGAGAAGCGTGAAATGGCAGGGATAACCTTCAACCCCATAGCAGAGATGTGAGCGACTGTTGAGGAAGAATTCAGAGATTGTATCACACTATTGGCATGTAAAACCTCTTCCGGAAGATTTAGATTCTGATGCCGATTTAAGTCCACTGTACTTATAGCCGGTGATCTTCCAGTGTCTGGAGAGGGTGCATAGAGAAACTCATTGTCAGCATGGCCTTCATTATCAACTGGGAATGGAGGTTGAGTGGAAAGCTTTTTCACCCACTCATCAACTCTTGTCAGTGAAGACGACTCTGGTGGGAAAGCAACCCACTGGTTCTGCGGCCACAAACCAGACACTCCGTCCAAATCATTCCAGCTCCGGTCTTCATATTTGTTGTTGCGCTTCTTCGACAATTTCCCACTCGATGAAGGGGGTGATCTCAACTCGATACCTCTGTTGGGCTCCAGAGTGTCCGAAGAGTAACCACCTTGCTGGTTAAGTAGAGGCTTGATTAAAAGCGGCTGTTTTCTTGCCACCCGTGGTTCATGCAGGTTTCTGTGGCTCCAAAGGAACAACTTCCACCACAATCTTCTGCTTCTGGAGGGTAGTATTTGCATTGAGGAATGCTTTTTCAACATTACTTTATCGGCGCTACAATGGGACATTACGGAATTTGGGCTGCCAGGATTCTGGGCAAGAACTTCCTTCCCCATCCTATCACCTAGTCTTTGCAATTCCTCAAACGATTGAGACTCGGACAGAGACTTCGACAACTGACTAGCCATCTTTTTCAGCACATTTCTAGTTTCGAGATTAGAGCAAGACCGCTTAAGCTTTGGAGAAGCCAAGAACACTACTTTCCTAAGTCCCGGATCACTAACATGGCCACTGTGGATCATGTCAACACCCTCCTCTATATCTTTCTCTGATGCTCCATCAAACTTATCACTTATCTGAGTATCAAATGATTTATAGACATTCATCCCCATATCTCCTAATTGATCATTTCCTTCATTAGTGTCAGCAACATGGGCTTGGAGATCAAAGTCAGAACAATTCTTCTTCATCGATAAGCTCTCATCGCCTTCGTCTTCCCCTTCATAAGCTGCCTCTTCGCCTTCGCCTCCAACTGGACTTTCATGGTTCATCACCTTGACCTTACATTTAGAACTCCCCGGGATAGCAAAAGGTACCGGCAGATTGAAAGAACTTAATTTAATCTCATCAGTCTCGGAAGATTTGGTGGCTTGCTCAAGTCTCACTTGTAAGGTTTTAATAACTTTGTTGTGTTCACGAGTGTTTGAAGATTCCTTCTCTCCCTACAACAATCAAAGAATTTAGGTAAATAATGTCATCGTAGCCACAAAACAGGAACGAAGCATTCAAAGTCATAAACCATTGCACAGTGTGATTCTTACCTTATCTTTCTTTCTCTTCCCAACAAGTGCACAGAAGCAATTGAAGTTTGCCATTGCTATATCTGAGACTCTAATCAATCCTGTTCTCTGTCCTTTAGACACCCACTTGCGAATGTCTAACTCTAAAACGGCATAGAATTGAGCTCTAAGCCAAGTAAAGATTTTGATTCTTTAAAAACTCGGAGTTCACATTGGATCAAAGATTAGCCATAATCAATGGGAAGGCGCCAAACCAAAGGGAGATCGCAATCGGAAACGTATAAAGAGAAACAAAAACCACAAAGTGAAATCTCACGGGCTGCTCTTGCGTAAGCTCCAAACCTTCTCAAGGGGGATGAAGATTTCACCAAAAGGGTCGGCCAGAGTGGCATAAGCTGCAGCTTCTGTTTAGAAGCTTGAACTCTGTTCAACATAGACAAATATCCACATGTTCAATCATTGAGTTACAAGTGCTATAGAGCCAGGCCACATGAAATGATTCAGTCTAAAAAGCAACCTTTAACACAATAAAGGAAATGGGTTTGTTCTGAGCAGACAAGCTTTCGTGGGGAGCAACAAAAAGAGAAACATGAACCCTTAATTACAGAATTTTTGTGTCAAAATGCCATGAGAGGTGGGTTTTCGAGGAAGTAAACAATAACGGCACAAAACGTGAGGAATTTTGAAGATGATGCTGTGGGTATATAAGTTACCTAATGAAGCAAAAACTGAGCGGCGCTTTTCCGGCTACAAGACGTTTTCGACAGTGCACATGAAGCGAGAAAGCTAATTGGCCGGTGAAGCTGGAAGAGCCTAGAAATATTATATAGATATAAATTGGGGAATTTGGGATTTGGTTACGCGTATTTCACACGGTCATAGTTTATTCTGTGTAACTAATACCTAAAATATCCAAATATTTGAAGACATAAATTTCACTATATGACAAAACCTTTATCTGTATAGGACTATATACCGCATGGTTTCGATCATCGTTATCCGTTATTTAGTTTCGTTGAATGAAAAAAGTTAAAATGATAAGAAGAGTGGTAAAGAAAGTAGATGACTATTACACTATAGTCGGAATCACTGATTCTTGACTATTCATACTCCCTATTAGTCATTGATCTTTCCTCTTCGAAGTAATTTTGACTACGGTCAAGTCAGGTAGATATATTTCAATGAATAGAGGATCATTTGAGCTAGAGTTTGGTGTTCTTGTGGGAAACAAATTACTATCTCAACCAAAGTATTATTGTTCTCTACGTAGGGGTCAATCAAATTATTCATGACAAGTGTGATTACTGATTTACTGAATGGAGAATGGTTGCTTCGATTGAAAATGTCATTTTAGATCTGGAAGGAAAATAATCCGTGCTTTGTAAACTGATGAGTGTCATGGTCTGCAAGTTTGTTTTTTTGGTCTTCTCCTTTTCATGGTCCGTAAGGAACACAATAGGACATTTATTTAAGATCAATGGCACAAGTTAAGTTAATGTCTAACGGTGAACGCCTTACACCACTCCCCGTCGTAACACTTTTCGAAATCTAATAACGTACAAATAGGAAGAAGTCCGTAGTCATTACAAATTTTCGAGCTTAATTTTCGTTGTTTGCCAAAAACAATCTAGTGCATGCTATGGCACCTAGAAGAGCAATACTAACAATCTTGATTTACACCATAGTTTTGTGCAAAGGTCTCCCTTTCTTTACTTTCTACATTAGAAGCTTCAAGGCGCAGAAACAATCATGTGTGCTTTTCATTGATGTGGAATGAAAATGATGCATCAACATTGATGTGGGTGAATCATAACGAGAAATGTTATCTGTGGTTCAAATGGTGCAACACTATACCCCTCAATATAAATGGATGAAGCCCCACTCGCAGATACTATTTATGAAGTCCGGCTGCCCACACCAGAAGCTGTAGGCCCTTCATCATGTTCTCCAACGTCTTGTTTGGTTGCTGTTTTCTCCTGTTTTGTGTCTTTATGGTACTGAAAGTATAAAAAAAGTGTTTTTGAAAATTGGAAGGATACTTTTAAACATAATCTGGATAGCATTTCCCAGAACATATATGAAAACATCACAAATTTTGTTGGGATATCGTTTTCTAAAATAAAGTGGAATTTTATGCTAAAGTAACTCATTTTTGCTATTGCTTTAAATTCACTAACGTGTGATTGGTAATTGTACTGATAAATTTTCTCTCCTCTCCCGTCGTCTCTTGATCTTCAAACCCAATGTCTTGTAGATTGGGTTTGGAGGTGTTGGGTGGCGGTGGAGTGGAAGTGTGGGGTGGCCAGAGCTTGGGCAAACATGGAGTAAGTGATTAGTTTAACATAGCTGGTGTGAGAGCGATTAAGTTTACAACTCTTTCGTAATTAGGGATCAAATTGCATGAAGCATATCTTACATGTGACACGATTGTAAAACTCACTCTCAACTCATATAGCATCAAAATAAAAATCCTTTACAGGGGGCATTACTTTGTGGTGTAACTGTGAACCGAATCGTTTTTCAGATTGTACCATAGCAAACTTTCAAAAACTTGATTGGATTATCGTGTTGCATTGCTAAAAATTGAGACAAGAAAGAGATTTATTTAACTCTGGTAAGAGAACAAGATTTGGAATCATGTATGACTAAGTTAAGATTGAACCGTAACAAAAACGCTAAAACTGAGAAGGGAAGAATGCGACGTCACGAAATTTGCGAGAAACTTTTTTTGTTATTGATTGATAACACCTACCAAGAATCTCATTATTACTTGTATAGCTAATTATTTTGAGAGTGACACTAACCAATAATACCACTGACTTAACGTACACATACTGTACCGTGCTGGGGCACCAGACCACTTGTTATTCTCTCTGATCTGGGACGTGACCACAATAACATGCATGTGATGTGAGAGTACCCAGCCCCCAGTGCCTGTTCACGGAACAAAATGAAGTCACCCCTGACGTGTTCACCACTGCTTCAACTTTCTATATCTGGGAAAATTATCTACAACAATGAACAATGTAAGGATAAAAAGATGAAGACACAGATTGCAAAGTCAGCAGTATATTATAACTCAATTATGAGCGATCCTTTTCAATCTGTATTTTAAATTTATATTGTTCATAATAAGGTGAAAAATGGTGAGTGACGTAGGTGTCAGATACCGTAAACAACTGGTTATAAGAGCATGCAACGGAATGTGCCGCCTAATTTAGGAATCATATTTAAAATGAAAATACTGGAAATAATAATACTATTTATAGCTCCCAAGAAAATTATGTGGAATAATAATGATGGAATATTACTTTTCGTTTCTTTCATACAAACCTAAGGGTTAGTTAAAAAGACCGTGCAGGTATGGAAGAATTTTGGGATCAGTTAGTGCCTTTTGTTTTCTGAAAAGTTGTCTATGGTCAAAATTAGAAAACTGCTTTTAAGCAAAAACACTTTCTTAGATGCTATTGTTTTAAAGCAGAAAATTGTTTAATGGGATATAAGAATACAAAATATCGATATAGTCAAATGCGTCAAACACTTGTTTTCACCTTTTGAGGCACATCGGTTTATATAGGAAGAAAGATATTTACTCTAATTTATTTATATATATAGGATTATATATATATATATATATATATATATATACATATATATATGGGGGCCGATCCACACCCACCGGTGGAGAAATAACAAATTTCTCCACCGAACCGCTGGTCTTACCAGCGGTTGGCCACGTGGGCCAAAAAAGGACGAAAAGGGACAAAAAAGGACGAAAATACTATGATAAATTCATGAAAATATCACGAGAAAATGAAAAACTCGTGAGAAAATGGTGGCAATAATGCCCAACCGCAACTCCTACATGCGGTTGGCATTATTGCCTTCCGTGACCCCACCCCCCACCCGTCACCCCCCTTGCCCCCCACCCCGTGGCCCCCACCCTATGTCCTTTTCCCCCACCCGTGAACCCCCCTTCCCCCACCCGTGAACCCCCTCTTCCCCCACGTGTCATTACCACCCTACCCCCCCACCCCCACGTGTCATTCCCCCCTCCCCCTCCCTGCTGTTCACTCACGGTTCTTCTCTTCCTCTCTCACTTTTCTCTCTATAAAATCCCTCCTCCCCGAATCATTTCTTCCACCCTCCTCATTCTCCCTATCTCACCTACATACAAACAAAAAAAATTTACGCTAGAAGATCGGTGGATAACCGCTAGAAGACCGGTGGATTTTTCTTGAAATATATCAAGTTAAAACAAGTAAGTATTTTTCAATTTGTTCTTACCAATTGATTGTTTAAATTGTGTTACGCTTAAGTTGTTCTTACAATAGTCTAAAATTCGTGTTTAGGGCGTCAAAGGGCGTCAAAATTACGTTTTGACAAATCGGGGTATTACATTCGAAAAATTCCAAAATAGCGATTTTTTAGGGCGTCAGAAATAGAATTTTTCACGAATTTATAAAAAATAGCTAGAGCTAGATTTTGCCAAAGTACGAAACAAAGACCCTAGTTATTTTCAAAAGATCTATATCAGGTAAAAATTTCAGATTTTTCCAAAGACCGGAAAGGGGTTAACTGATACACGCAACCTTGTAACTTTGCAGTGTAATTTAAAATATCAAGCCAGCGCGATTTCGCGCAAAACTTTTATGAGAACCCTAGGGTGTTGGGAAGTTCCATTCCCCAGGAATTCGGGCCATTCCGAAGCCGTTAGCTAATTTTTTGGCCGAACGGGCTTTTAAGCGCTCGATCCGGACACCGGTTCGGGATTTTTAGGCGAAAAATCCGTAAAATACTTTTTAGATCAAGAATGAACTCAGGAAGCTTAAAATAGCATTTTAAAGCACTTTTGATATTTTCTGAAGCCAGGGGGTATTTTGGTAATTTGCCACCCCGAGAGGGGTATTTTGGTAATTTTCCCGAAAAAATTTTCCAACGGACTTTTAAGTCCAGAAATGTAAGTAAAACGCCTGAAATGTTATTTTGCAGCTGATTGCGGGGCGTAATTGTCGCTAAAGGTGAAAACTTAATTAGACAGTTTTTTTACGAATTTATAAAAAATAGCTAGAGCTAGATTTTGCCAAAATACAAAACAGAGACCCTAGTTATTTTCAAAAGATCTGTATCAGGTTAAAATTTCAGAGTTTTTCAAAGACTAGAAAGGGGTTAACTGATACGCGCAACCTTGTAACTTTACAGTGTAATTTAAAATATCAAGACAGCACAATTTCGTGCGAAACTTTTATGAGAACCCTAGGGTGTTGGGAAGTTCCATTCCCCAGGAATTCGGACCATTCCGAAGTCGTTAGCTAATTTTTTGGCCGAACGGGCTTTTAAGCGCTCGATCCGGACACCGGTTCGGGATTTTTAGGCGAAAAATCCGTAAAATACTTTTTAAATCAAGAATGAACTCAGGAAGCTTAAAATAGCGTTTTAAAGCAATTTTGATATTTTCTGAAACCAGGGGGCATTTTGGTAATTTGCCCCCCCGCGAGGGGTGTTTTTGTAATTTTCCCGAAAAAAAGTTTTTCAGTCCAGAAATGTAAGTAAAACACCTGAAAGGTTGTTTTGAAGCTGGTTTGATGGGCGTTAGGGTGACAATGAACCCCCGGGGGCTATTTTGCTAATTTTACGTTACACAAATCTGTGCTTAAAATAACTTTTAGTTCAGGAAAGGGTGTGAGACACCTGAAAAGTTATTTTAAAGAGTGAATTCAGGAAGCTCGTTGTCAGGGGGCATTTTGGTAATTCGCATCCCCGATAGGGGTATTTTCGTAAATTTGCAGCGTTAAGTTTTTCAAAGGATTTCTTAGTCCAGAAATGTAAGCAAAGCACCTGAAAGGTTGTTTTGAAGCTGATTTGGGGCGTTAGGGTGATAATGAACCCCCGGAGGCATTTCGGTAATTTGTCGCTCATCGGGGGCTATTTTGCTAATTTTACATTATACCAAATTTCTCGAAAGACGGTGGTTTAAATAAATTTTATTCTTCTTTTATTTAAATCTATGACTTGTTGAGAATGATATAATTTTTATTTTTTAGATTCCAGTATAAATATGGATGCAACTGGAGGAAATAATTTTTGTGAAGGTTCTGATCCACCTTACGTTGGTCAAGTTTTTCAAGCACTGGACGAAGTTGAAGCATACTATAGAGCATATTCGAAAACGATAGGTTTCGGTATTAGAACTAAGACGACTAGAAAACGGGCGAATACAGATCAAATTGGTGCAAGACTATTTGAGTGTCATAGAGGAGCACCGCATGTAACTCCGGTCGTTCGGATCAGTGACGAAGGGACAACAAGACAAAGAAAACGGGACACATTTCCGGGTACCGGCTGCAAGGCCCATGTGTATGCAGTACACCGAAAAAATGAAAACCATTGGGTTGTCACAGGAGTGGAGTTGAGCCATAATCATCAGTTGATGACCCCCAGTAAGATTGGTCAAATTCATCAACACCGAGAAATAAGCGCGGCACACAGACAACTAATTTTTACAATGGCCGAGGCTAAAATTCCACCTTCTAAGATGATGGGGGTTTTCTCAAGCCAGGCTGGGGGGATTGACAAGTTGAGTTTCAACGAAGTAGACCTTCGAAATGAACTTCGTGCTCAGAGGAGAGAGTCTTTCGGTAAGAGTGATTCTCAAACTACACTTGATCTCTTCAGGTCCCTTCAGAGTGAGAATTCTGGATTTTTTTACAGTCTCCAACTGGATGATGAGAACCGCATTAGTACTATATTTTGGGCGGACCCCCGTTCTAGAGCTGCTTACCAAAATTTTGGGGATGTTGTGACGTTTGACACCACATACCGCACCAATAAGTACTCTATGCCTTTTGCTCCGTTCACCGGGGTGAACCACCACTATCAGTCAATCTCGTTTGGCTTTGCCCTGCTTAGGGATGAGACGGAGGAGTCATTTACGTGGTTATTTGAAACGTGGCTTCAAGCAATGTATCATATTCCTCCAAAGACCATCATCACCGACCAAGATCTGGCAATGAAAAATGCAATCGCTAAGGTCCTTCCAGATACTCACCATGGCCTGTGCACATGGCACATAAGCAACAAATATCCCGAACGGCTTCACCATGTATATGCAAACCATCCGTCATTCAAGACTGACTTTAATACATGTGTGAAGAAATCGTTGACGGTAGACGTGTTCGAGGAGAGGTGGGCCACGTTAATGGATACTTACTATTTGCACAATCACGAATGGTTACAATCGTTGTATGAGATCAAGACACAGTGGGTCGGTGCCTACACCAAGAATTTTTTTGCAGCCGGAATGACTACGACCTCGAGAAGCGAAGCTATGAATTCATTCTTTGATGGGTACGTAGGCCAGTCTTCAAGTATAGCGGAGTTCGTACTAGAGATGCAGAAAGCCGTTGACAGGCAATTGTACCGTGAGAGAGAAGCCGACGCGGCTACAGTTTGCAAAGAAAGAGCTATACTACTTTATTCACCTTTAGAGGCTCATGCGGCTCAAGTCTATACCAAGGAAATGTTTCGACAGTTTCAAGAGGAACTACTAAAGTCGAATCAATATGGCATGACAAAGTTGCACGAGTATTCCACCAGAGACATCAAGGTTTATGCTTTGACAAATGTGACGAACTTCGCCAATCCGTGCTCTTCGTCGGCTCCGAGGACCAGACGACATTTTACCGTAGCAATTTGTAAGGACACTGGGTTGGTTAATTGCAACTGTCAACTGTTTGAGCATAAAGGTATACTTTGTCGACACGCGTTGAGGGTTTTGAGCGCCAAGAATGCTAGTGAAATCCCTCCACCGTATATCTTGGAACGGTGGACGAAGGAAGCCAACAGAGTCCACGGTCACATTCCTTACGTGCCCAATGTTTCAGTTGATTTCGAGCAATCTGAGTCGCTGCGATATAATCACCTTTGTAACATCATGCACGGTTTATCAATGGATGCAGCGTCGACATTTGATGGGTACAGGTATCAAGTTGAAGCAGCCGCACGGGATAAGGCTATGCATGCACAGTTTAGGATGGCATTACCAGAAACTGTGGACACTCCGACTACTCGACCAACTCCAGGCGGTAGATTCAATCGAGCCAAACAGCCAGTCATTGACGGCACTGACCTACAACGTGAGGAGGACGACATTTTTGATCCAATTATTTCTCAAACAAAAGGGCGAAAACGAGCAATACGCATGAAGAATCCGATTGAAGAAGCAACGGGTCAAAAAAAATTACGAAAGTGTGCGTTGTGTAATAAGATGACTGATCATGACAAGAGAAACCATTATAAAGTGTTAGGTATCGAACCTGGCAGTATGGTCGAGGAGGACGATGATGAGGAAGAGTGTTAGGGTTAATGTTTCAGTTGTATAAATTGAACTTTTATAATGTTTAAATTTGTGATTTGGTTTGTGCAATCTTTAATTTGTGATTTGATTTGTGGATTATTGATATTTTTGGTAACTCCGTTTTCGGGCACACTTTAGGCCCCAATTGATAGCTTCCGAAAAAAGTTGTAATTTTTTTTGTCACTTTTTTTCCGCTCATTGCACTTCAGGCACGCTAGTTAGCCCATTTGTAAGACTTTCGGCGAAAAACGAGACACATTAATTTTTGAGTTTTCCTAGGAAGGGCCTATTCGGGCACACTTTAGGCCCCAATTGATAGCTTCCGAAAAAAGTTATAATTTTTTTTGTCACTTTTTTTCCGCTCATTGCACTTCAGGCACGCTAGTTAGCCCATTTGTAAGACTTTCGACGAAAAACGAGACACATTAATTTTTGAGTTTTCCTAGGAAGGGCCTATTCGGGCACACTTTAGGCCCCATTTGATAGCTTCCGAAAAAAGTTGTAATTTTTTTTGTCACTTTTTTTCCGCTCATTGCACTTCAGGCACGCTAGTTAGCCCATTTGTAAGACTTTCGGCGAAAAACGAGACACATTAATTTTTGAGTTTTCCTAGGAAGGGCCTATTCGGGCACACTTTAGGCCCCATTTGATAGCTTCCGAAAAAGTTGTAATTTTTTTTGTCACTTTTTTTCCGCTCATTGCACTTCAGGCACGCTAGTTAGCCCATTTGTAAGACTTTCGGCGAAAAACGAGACACATTAATTTTTGAGTTTTCCTAGGAAGGGCCTATTCGGGCACACTATAGGCCGCATTTGATAGCTTCCGAAAAAAGTTGAAATTTTTTTTGTCACTTTTTTTTTCGCTCATTGCACCTCATGCACGCTAGTTAGCCCATTTCTATGAATTTCGGCGAAAAGCGAGACGCGTAATTTTTTCGAATGCCGTCATATGAAAGGTATATTCGCGCACATTTTAGCGCCAAATTCATAGCATGCGAAAAATTATGTACATTTCTTTTTGGTACAATTTTTTGTAACATCACAGCAGCTAGCCACGCACGTCAGGATAATGGTAATGAATGCGTCTAGCTTCATTCTTTTTCAGCTCCCAGGCTATCCTATACCTAAACGTCAAGGCATCCTTCCTAGTCCACGAGGAGTGTTTGAGCACTTCCGAGCGAGCAACGTAGTCCATGTACTTGAGGACGTAAATCCCGCAATCGTGACCGTTATATTGCTTTGGTCGGTCCTTTATCATCACGACCGTCCAAGGGTCACCCTGTGGCCGTCCGCATGCTAGCGAGAGGACAGTAGTCTGCATCCAACAATAAAAACGAGAATCAAGCCTATGAGACAAGAACAATATACTATGGGCCAAGGTCAAAAAATAAATACTAACCACTAAAGTGATGTACTCGTTGTACATCTGTGCCAGCAGCTGTCCAGGCTCGTCCTCCCTTAGGCTATCGTATATGTGAACCGTTCTGAACGCTGGATGGAGAACTAATAGGAACCAGTGGTTTGCATGATGACAGGGTATCATGATAAGGTTCGCATCAGCAGCGGGACATTGATAGTCTGCGTTCATCATGCCTAACACGTTTCGACCTGGTTTCCACTTACTCCTACCGCCCCCTCGCCTCCATTCTGTGAATTCTCTCACCGTTAATTCCACAAAATGAGTGGGATACATGTTAAGCTTCAAATATTCAGAACGGTTAAAACGTTGCTCTCTAATCCGGAGCAGTTCTATGTAAGCGTTCATGACAAAATTTGAAAGATCTGTCTCCGGCGCCAACGTTCTGATATCCTCATGACCTAGGAATGTCGCAAGGGGAAAGTCTGCTGAATTGACAGGCTCATGCCCAAAGTAGTGCCGGTCGATCCAAGCCATCTTGTCCGACCTCAATGGCTTCGTCGCTTGTCCTTTGTCCGACCGAAAGCTTGGGCGCGAGGCCTGGATTCCTACTTGGGGAACCTGACTCTGGCACTGAGAGTCGTATGCGTCAGGAGGCAAGCGACTATACGGCTCCCACACCTGACTCTGGGGCTGATAGTCGTACGCGTCAGGAGGAGGGCGACCAGACGGCTCCCACACCTGACTCTGGGGCTGATAGTTGTACGCGTCAGGAAGAGGGCGACCAGACGACTCCCACACCTGACTCTGGGGCTGATAGTCGTACGCTTCAGGACGAGGGCGACTAGACGGCTCCCCTTCGTAACCCCGGTACGCAAGACTAAAGTTTTGAACTTCAGTCTTGTACTTCTCAATGGACCTCTTGAGATTGTCAGGAGCCTGCGCGACAAACCAGTCAAACGACTCCAGCTGCTTGAACACCTCAATGCCCTGGTCAACCTAAAAAACATGCATAGAAAAATATGGCTAATCATATTTGACAAATGGTCGATAAGGTGCGCAAATAAATTATCAAACAACACTAGCATGACTTACAATGGCCAATGCCCAGAACTGGTCATAGACCTCACGTGGCGCGTACGATGTCTTCTTCACCTGGGAAGGGCGATTCACCCTCGTGCGCGTCACCCTGAGAAACCACTGTAAGTATTCCTCAGTACTAATGCCGTCGTGCTTCAGCGATACAAGGCTATCATACGTTTCCTGCCAGGTATTCCACTGGTGCACCTCGTCACCCAACAAAATCAAGGCATCAGCCACCTCGAAGTTCGGCCCTCGACCACCCCTGTATGGCCGCATGTCTACAGCGGGTTTTGGTATCCCTTGTGGACAGCCAGCTTGCTTCATAGCTCGATCGGGCATCTGAAACTCACATTCTTCGAAGTGAATGAGCGGCACCCGAACCAAACCTGCCAGCACGTACGACACCGGAAGTTGCCAACACCACTCATCCAACAGATGCATCACCTTGCCATATGGCTGCCACGTCACCTGGGATGCATCTAGTATCTCTAGTTCCCCCCGATAGAACTTTAGATGGTGGTGAGGGTCTACCCGTCTCCACCTCCGGTTGGTCGTAGGCCCCCAGGCCCACACCCTAGGCCACGTCTCATCGGAATCTACCAACGGTTGTGGACGACCCATGGGTAGCCTCTCGTAAGACCAAACCTGTGAATGCAAACATTATATGGAATTAGTAATTAATCCCGAATATATTGACTAAGGATCCTACCAAGAAAATAAATGCTCATACCTGTAATAGAGTCAGGCAGGCGGCAATGGACTTGGCACCGTTTCTCGTAGCCTTATGCAGTGCTCGATATAGGTGCGCAAGGACAGCTGAACCCCACGAATAGGAGTATACCTCCTCAAGATCCTCCAAGAACACCATATACTTCGGATGCACCGTGTTTTTCGAATGCGTCGGAAGTAATATAGCTCCAATAATATACAGAAGGAATGCCTTCGTATACGTCACGAAATCTTGAGGAGTGTATTCATCCGGTAGCACGCCGTACTGCTCTCTCAGCCATTTAAGCTTGACGCCGTTTGTTGTAAGCGCTGCCCTTGGAATTCCCGGAAAATACTGCATAGCCATATTCGCTATGGATGCAGACGGCACGTTCAAAGTAACGGGTCTGCCGTGACATGGGATTCCAAGTATAAATCCGACGTCCTCTAACGTAACAGTCATTTCACCAAACCGGAAGTGAAATGAGTTCGTCTCGCTCCTCCATCGTTCAACTAGAGCGGATATAAGGCAATCGTCGTGTCGAGACCATTTCCCGGGATCGGTGAACAGGGTTAAATTTTGACGGTGTAATAGCTGTATTTGTTCCTCGTTTAGTACCCACTCTTCAAGGTGCCTTGTGCTTTGAATTGTTTCCAAAACACCCCTATCGACACCGTCAAATACGTGCCTCGCGACGTGGTCATCGTCATCGTATAGGATTGATGTATCATGAGGTCCAGAGCTGAAATTCATACCTTTAAGAACAAAATATAATTATAAACCAACTTAGCGTCCATAATATCCATAATATTTACATTCCAAAACTATAACTGGATCTTTAACCTAGCTTACCAACACATTAGCAATAGTCATTATTTCAATGTATTAAAACAAATCCTCAATTCCCACCACTCCGAACGCTTAATTACGCTAGTTCCCACTGAATTTAGCGCCAACGTGGTTATATAGCAATATATAGCCCGATGGCCCCTACACCTCCAACACCTCAAAACCGCTTTAAAGTCAAGTTTTTAAATGTATTACGTCAATTATATACCAAATATATCAGGAAAAATTTTAAAGGGGGCAAGTTACCAAAACACCCGCTACTTATGCAAAATATCCCCTGGCAGTCATCGCCGGTGCGTCACAAGGTTCAGAACATCTGGAACAAAATAAGTTTTCGGGTGTCTCACACCCTTTCCTGAACTAAAAGTTATTTTAAGGTATGAATTTTAAGCTGGATCCTTCCTAGCAAAATAGCCCCCGAACATCGGCAAATTACCGAAATGCCCCTGAGCGTTCACTATCACCCCAACGCCCCCGAACCAGCTTCAAAACAACATTTCAGGTGGTTTACTTACATTTCTGGACTAAAAAGTCGTTTGAAAAACTTGGCACGGGAAAATTACCAAAACACCCCTTGGCGCGGGAAAATTACCAAAACACCCCTACGCGCGCCACGTCAGCTTCAAAACAACATTTCAGGTTTTGTAATTATATTTCTGGACTAAAAAGTCCGTCAAAAAACTTAGCACTGTAAAATTACCGAAATACCCCTCTCGGGGCGGCGAATTACCGAAATGCCCCTGGCATAAAAAAATATCAAAAGTGCTTCGAAATGCTACTTGAGGCTTCCTGAATTCATTCTTGACATAAAAAGTATTTTA
This sequence comes from Escallonia herrerae, assembly GCA_033070095.1. Classification (NCBI taxonomy): domain Eukaryota; kingdom Viridiplantae; phylum Streptophyta; class Magnoliopsida; order Escalloniales; family Escalloniaceae; genus Escallonia; species Escallonia herrerae. Next base: position 3,180 of record JAVXUP010003235.1, on the reverse strand, counting down.
CGGAGGTTTCGCCCAAAAATCGCGAACCGGTGTCCGGATCAAGCGCTTAAAGGGCCGTTCGGCCAAAAAAATAGGTAACGGCTTCGGAATGGCCCGAATTCCTGGGGAATGGAACTTCCCAACATCCTAGGATTCTCATAAAAGTTTCGCGCGAAATCGCGCTAGCTTGATATTTTAAAATACACTGCAGAGTTACAAGGTTCCCCGTATCAGTTAACCCCTTTCCAGTCTTTGGAAAAATCTGAAATTTTTACCTGAGACAGATCCTTTAAGAATAACTAGGGTCTCTTTTTTGTATTTTGGCAAAATCTAGCTCTAGCTATTTTTTATAAATTCGTGAAAAACTGTCTATATTTGGCACCCTAAAAAATCTCTGTTTTGGAATCTATAAATGTAATACGCTGATTTGTATAAACCTAACATTGAATTATAAGGAAATTCAAAATACTTACTTGTTGTGACTTGATGTATTTAAAGAAAAAACTACCGATCTTCTAGCGGTTATCCACGATCTTCTAGCGTAAAATTTTTTGATTTGTATTGTTGTGGAGATTATGTAGGTGAGATATGAAGTACGAAGGAAGTTGGTAAAAGATGACAGAGTGCAGAAGAAGGGTTCGGGGGAGGGGATTATAAAGAGAGAAGCGAGGAAGAGAGAAGAAAAAAGACAGAAAAAAGTGAGGAAGGGTGGGTGTTTATGCGGTCAAAGGCTGCTGCAAAAAAAAAAATTCGGCAGAAGGACACCACGTTGGGGCATCACGGGGGAGGGAAGGACGACACGTGGCATCGTGGGGAAGGACACCAGGTGGGGCATCACGCGGGGGGGGCGCCACGTGGCAGGGGAGGGGGCAGGGACCAACCGCGGGTTGTAGGAGCGGTTGGGCCCTGCGGATGAGGGGAGGGGACGCCACGTGGCAGAGGGAGGGGACCAACCGCGGGTCGTAGGAGCGGTTGGGCCACGTGGCAGGGGGAGGGGACGCCACGTGGCAGAGGGAGGGGACCAACCGCGGGTCGTAGGAGCGGTTGGGCCACGTGGCAGGGGGAGGGGACGCCACGTGGCAGAGGAGGGGACCAACCGCGGGTGGTACCGGCGGTTGGGCCACGTGGCTGCCACGTTGGGCGCCACGTGGCCACGTCCCCGGTTGGGTACCCACTGCCAACCGCTGGCAGGGGGCAGGGGATGCCACGTGGCAGGGCCATCGCTAATACCGCCGGTTGGCCATGCTGGTGGGCCACGTGGCAGGGGGAGGGGACGCCACGTGGCAGGGGCCATGGGGTTGGGCCACGTGGCAGGGGTGGGGGACGGCACGTGGCAGGCATATTAATGCCAACCGCTGGTTGTGCATGCGGTTGGTGTCCTTTTTCTCTCTCTCGCCATTTTCTCACCATTTCTCGTGCCATTTCTCGTGCCTTTTTTGCCATTAATGCAGTGACCGTACACCTTTTTCGCCTTTTGCCCACGTGGCCAACCGCTGGTAAGACCAGCGGTTCGGTGGAGAAATTTGTTATTTCTCCACCGGTGGGTGTGGATCGGTCCCCTATATATATATATATGGGGGCCGATCCACACCTACCGGTGGAGAAATATACAAATTTCTCCACCGAACCGCAGGTATTACAGCGGTTGGCCACGTGGGCCAAAAAAGGACGAAAATGGCAAAAAAGGACGAAAATACTATGATAAATTCATGAAAATATCACGAGAAAATGAAAAACTCGTGAGAAAATGGGTGGCATTAATGCCCAACCGCAACTCCTACATGCGGTTGGCATTATTGCCATCCGTGACCCCACCCCCCCACCCGTCAACCCCCTTGCCCCCACCCCTTGGCCCCCCACCCTATGTCCTTTTCCCACCCGTGAACCCCCCTTCCCCGCCCCCCGTGAACCCCTGCTTCCCACGTGTCATTACCACCCTACCCCCCACCCCCACGTGTCATTCCCCCCTCCCCCTCCCTGCTGTTCACTCACGGTTCTTCTCTTCCTCTCTCACTTTTCTCTCTATAAAATCCCTCCTCCCCGAATCATTTCTTCCACCCTCCTCATTCTCCCTATCTCACCTACATACAAACAAAAAAAATTTACGCTAGAAGATCGGTGGATAACCGCTAGAAAATCGGTGGATTTTTCTTGAAATATATCAAGTTAAAACAAGTAAGTATTTTTCAATTTGTTCTTACCAATTGATTGTTTAAATTGTGTTACGCTTAAGTTGTTCTTACAATAGTCTAAAATTCGTGTTTAGGGCGTCAAAAATCGTCAAAATTACGTTTTGACAAATCGGGGTATTACATTTAAAGATTCCAAAATAGCGATTTTTTAGGGCGTCAAAATAGAATTTTTCACGAATTTATAAAAAATAGCTAGAGCTAGATTTTGCCAAAGTACGAAAAAAAGAGACCCTAGTTATTTTCAAAAGATCTATCAGGTAAAAATTTCAGATTTCCAAAGACTGGAAAGGGGTTAACTGATACGGGCAACCTTGTAACTTTGCAGTGTAATTTAAAATATCAAGCCAGCGCGATTTCGCGCGAAACTTTTATGAGAACCCTAGGATGTTGGGAAGTTCCATTCCCAAGGAATTCGGGCCATTCCGAAGCCGTTAGCTAATTTTTTGGCCGAACGGGCTTTTAAGCGCTCGATCCGGACACCGGTTCGGGATTTTTAGGCGAAAAATCCGTAAAATACTTTTTAGATCAAGAATGAACTCAGGAAGCTTAAAATAGCATTTTAAAGCACTTTTGATATTTTCTGATGCCAGGGGGCATTTTGGTAATTTGCCACCCCGAGAGGGGTATTTTGGTAATTTTACCGTGTTAATTTTCCAACGGACTTTTAAGTCCAGAAATGTAAGTAAAACATCCTGAAATGTTGTTTTGAAGCTGGTTGCGGGGCGTAATTGTCGCTAAAGGTGAAAACTTAATTAGACAGTTTTTTCACGAATTTATAAAAAATAGCTAGAGCTAGATTTTGCCAAAGTACAAAACAGAGACCCTAGTTATTTTCAAAAGATCTGTATCAGGTTAAAATTTCAGATTTTTCCAAAGACTGGAAAGGGGTTAACTGATACGGGGAACCTTGTAACTTTGCAGTGTAATTTAAAATATCAAGCCAGCGCGATTTCGCGCGAAACTTTTATGAGAACCCTAGGGTGTTGGGAAGTTCCATTCCCCAGGAATT